>JAQOWZ010000282.1:21817-73406 GCA_035578165.1 Stenolophus ochropezus | reverse complement strand
ACGCGCTATCTCAGAGTGGATCTATACTATGGATGATTTTAATCATTGGACATGCAAAAGTGACCAAGAAGTGGTACCAATCAGATAATAAACATCCAATTTTCGGGTGTCACTTTAATGAATACCTTGTATATTGTAAGCTACATGGGTTGGAATCTAGAATACCTACCACACTTGCTATAGCAATTTTCTTGTTGCAATGTTTTCTTTTAGCTAAAATATGATGAAAAATTATAAAATTCGGGTGCGAAAGCAAATATTTATGATTTTTTACAAAAATAAAGTCAGATTTTACCTTTTCTTGATGAATACGTTGTATATTGTACGCTACATGGGGTGGATTCTAGAATACCTACCACACTTGAAATAGCAATTTTCTTAATGCAATGTTTTCTTTAGCTAAATTATGATGAAGAATCATAAAATTCGGGCGCGGAAGCAAATATTTATATGAATTTTTACAAAAATAAAGTCAGATTTTACCTATTCTTGATGAATACGTTGTATATTGTAAGCTACATGGGCTGGATTCTAGAACAACTACCACACTTGAAATAGCAATTTTCTTGTTGCAATGTTTTCTTTTAGATAAAAATTCGAAGAAGAATTATAAATTTCGGGCGCGGAAGCAAACATGTATATGATTTTTTACAAAAATAAAGTCAGATTTTACCTATTCTTGAAATGCATATTTTTGTTAAAACATTCATATTCATGCTTCAGGATCTATACCATTGATGCTTTTATGCATTGGACATGCAAAAGTGACAAAAACGAAGTACCAATCAGATAATAAAAATTAAATTTTCGGGTGTCATTTTAATGAATACGTTGTATGTTGTAAGTTACATGGGCTGGATTCTAGAATACCAACCACACTTGAAATAGCAATTTTCTCGTTGCAATGTTTTCTTTTAGCTAAAATATTATGAAGAATTATAAAATTCGGGCACGTAAGCAAATATTTATATGATTTTTTACAAAAATTAAGTCAGATTTTACCTATTCGTGATGAATACGTTGTATATTGTAAGCTACATGGGCTGGATTCTAGAATACCTACCACACTTGAAATAGCAATTTTCTTGTAGCAATGTTTTCTTTTAGCTAAAATATGATAAAGAATTATAATATTCGGGCGCGGAAGGAAATATTTATATGATTTTTTACAAAAATAAAGTCAGATTTTACCTATTCTTGAAATGGATATTTTCGTTAAAACATGGGCTGGATTCTAGAATACCTACCACACTTGAAATAGAAATTGTATTGTTGCAATGTTTTCTTTTAGCTAAAATATGATAAAGAATTATAAAATTTAGGCAAGGAAGCAAATATTTATATGATTATTTACAAAAATAAAGTCAGGTTTTACCTATTCTTGCTGAATACGTGGTATATTGTAAGCTACATGGGCTGGATTCTAGAATACTTACCACACTTAAAATAGCAACTTTCTTGTTGCAATGTTTTCTTTTAGCTAAAATATGAAGAAGAATTATAAAATTCGGGCGCGCAAGCAATTATTTATATGATTTTTTTACAAAAATAAGTTCGGATTTTACCTTTTCTTGATGAATACGTTGTATGTTGTAAACTACATGGGCTGGATTCTAGAATACCTACTACACTTAAAATAGCAATTATCTTGTTGCAATGTTTTCTTTTAGCTAAAATATGATGAAGAATTATAATATTCGGGCGTGGAAGCAAATATTTATATGATTTTTTACAAAAATAAAATCAGATTTTACCTATTCTTAATATGGATATTTTTGTTAAAACATTCATATTCATGTTTAGGATCCATAATATGGATGGTTTTAATTATTGGACAAGCAAAAGTGACCAAAACGTGGTACCAATCAGATAATAAATATTCAATTTTCGGGTGTCATTTTAATGAATACGTTGTATATTGTAAGCTACATGGCTGGATTCTAGAATACCTACCACACTTGAAATAGCAATTTTCTAGTTGCAATGTTTTCTTTTAGCTAAATATGATAAAAAATTATAAAATTCGGGCGCGAAAGCAAATATTCATATGAATTTTTACAAAAATAAAGTCACATTGTATCTATTCTTAAAATGGATATTTTTGTTAAAACATTCATATTCATGCTTCAGGATCTATACTATGGATGGTTTTAAGCATTGGACATGCGAAAGTGACCAATACGTGGTACCAATCAAATAATAAAAATTTAATTTTCGGGTGTCATTGTAATGAATACGTTGTAGATTGTAAGATACATGGGCTGGATTCTAGAATACCTACCACACTTGACATACAAATTTTCTTGTTGCAATGTTTTCTTTTAGCTAAAATATGATGAAAAATTATAAAATTCGAGCGCGGAAGCAAATATTTATATGATTTTTTACAAAAATATAGTCTGATTTCACGTTTTCTTGATAAATACGTTGTATATTGTAAGCTACATGAGCTGGATTCTAGAATACCTGCTACACTTGAAATACAAATTTTCTTGTTGCAATGTTTTCTTTGAGCTAAAATATGATGAAGAATCATAAAATTCAGACGCAGAAGCAAATATTTATATGATTTTTTACAAAAATAGTCAGATTTTACCAATTCTTGAAATTGATATTTTTGTTAAAACATTCATATTCATGCTTTAGGATCTATACTATGGACAATTTTAGCATTGGACATGCAAAAGTGACCAAAACGTGGTACCAATCAAATAATAAACATTTAATTTTCGGGTGTCATTTTAATGAATACATTGTATATTGTAAGCTACATGGGCTGGATTCTAGTATACCTACCATCCTTGAAATAGCAATTTTCTTATTGCAATGTTTTCTTTTAGCTAAAATATGATGAAGAATCATAAAACTCGGGCGCGGAAGCAAATATTTATATGATTTTTTACAAAAATAGTAAAATTTTACCAATTCTTGAAATAGATATTTTTGTTAAAACATTCATATTCATGCTTTAGGGTCTATACTATGGAGAATTTTAGCATTGGACATGCAAAAGTGACCTAAACGTGGTACCAATCAGATAATAAACATTCAATTTTCGTGTGTCATTTTAATGAATACGTTGTATATTGTAAGCTACACGGGCTGAATTCTAGAATACCTACCACACTTGAAATACCAATAATCTTGTTGCAATGTTTTTTTTTAGCTAAAATATGATGAATAATTATAAAATTCGAGCGCGAAAGCAAATATTTATATGATTTTTTACAAAAATAATGTCAGATTTTAACTTTGCTTGATGAATACGTTGTATATTGTAAGCTACCTGCGCAGGATTCTAGAATACCTACCGCACTTGAAATAGCAATTTTCTTGATGCAGTGTTTTCTTTTAGCTAAAATATGGTGCAGAATTATAAAATTCGGGCGCGGAAGCAAATACTTATATAATTTTTTTACAAAAATAAAATAAGTTTTTACCTATTCTTGAAATGGATATTTTTATTAAAACATTCATATTCATGCTTTAGAATCTATACTATGGATGGTTTTAAGCATTGGACATGCAAAAGTGACCAAAACGTGGGTACCAATCAGATAATAAACATTCAATTTTCGGGTGTCATTTTAATGAATAGGTTGTATATTGTAAGCTACATAGGCTTGATTCTAGAATACATACCACACTTGAAATACCAATTATTTTGTTGCAATGTTTTCTTTTAGCTAAAATATGATAAAGAATTATAAAAGTCGAGCGCGAAAGCAAATATTTATATGATTTTTTACAAAAATAATGTCAGATTTTACCTTTTCTTGATGAATACGTTGTATATTGTAAGCTACAAGCGCTGGATTCTAGAATACCTACCACACTTAAAATAGCAATTTTCTTGATCCAACGTTATTTTTTAGCAAAATTATAATGAAGAATCATAAAATTCGGGCGCGGAAGCAAATATTTATATGATTTTTCACAAAAATAGTCAGATTTTACCAATTCTTGAATTGGATATTTTTGTTAAAACATTCATATTCATGCTTTAGGATCTATACTATAGACAATTTTAGCATTGGACATGCAATAGTGACCAAAACGTGGTACCAATCAGATAATAAACATTCAATTTTCGGGTGTCAATTTAATGAATACGTTGTATATTGTAAGCTACATGGGCTGGATTCTAGAATACCTACCACACTTGAAATAGCAATTTTCTTGTTGCAATGTTTTCTTTTAGCTAAAATATGATGAAGAATTATAAAATTCGGGTGCGAAAGCAAATATTTATATGATTTTTTAAAAAAATTATGTCAGATTTTATCTATTCTTTAAATGGATATTTTTGTAAAACATACATATTCATGCTTTAGGTTCTGTACTATGGATGGTTTTAAGCATTGGACATGCAAAAGTGACCAAAACGTGGTACCAATCAGATAATAAACATTCAATTTTCGGGTGTCATTTTAATGAATACGTTGTATATTGTAAGCTACATGGGCTGGATTCTAGAATACCTACCACACTTGAAATATCAATTTTCTTGTTGCAATGTTTTTTTTTAGCTAAAATATGATGAAGAATTATAAAATTTGGGCGCGGAAGCAAATATTTATATGCTTTTTACAAAAATCAAGTCAGATTTTAAATATTTTTGAAATGGATATTTTTGTTAAAACATTCATATTCATGCTTTAGGATCTATACTATGGATGATTTTAAGCATTGGACATGCAAAAGTGACCAAGAAGTGGTACCAATCAGATAATAAACATCCAATTTTCGGGTGTCACTTTAATGAATACCTTGTATATTGTAAGCTACATGGGTTGGAATCTAGAATACCTACCACACTTGAAATAACAATTTTCTTGTTGCAATGTTTTCTTTTAGCAAAAATATGATGAAGAATTATATTATTCGGGCGCGGAAGCAAATATTTATATGATTTTTTACAAAAATAAAGTCAGGTTTTACTTATTCTTGAAATGGATATTTTTGTTAAAACATTCATATTCATGCATTAGGATCTATACTATAGATGGTTTTAAGCATTAGACATGCAAAAGTGACCAAAACTTGTTACCAATCAGATAAGAAACATTCAATTTTCGGGCGTCATTTTAATGAATACGTTGTATATTGTAAGCTACATGGGCTGGATTGTAGAATACCTACAAAACTTGAAATAGCAATTTTCTTGTTGCAATGTTTTCTATTAGCTAAAATATGGTGAATAATTATAAAATTGGGTTGCGGAAGCAAATATTTATATGATGTTTTACAAAAATTAAGTCAGATTTTACCTATTCTTGATGAATACGTTGTATATTGTAAGCTACATGGGCTGGATTCTAGAATACCTACCACAATTGAAATAGCAATTTACTTGATGCAATGTTTTCTTTTAGCTAAAATATGATAAAGAATTATAAAATTCGAGCGCGAAAGCAAATATTTATATGATTTTTTACAAAAATAATGTCAGATTTTACCTTTTCTTGATGAATACGTTGTATATTGTAAGCTACAAGCGCTGGATTCTAGAATACCTACCACACTTAAAATAGCAATTTTCTTGATCCAACGTTATTTTTTAGCTAAATTATAATGAAGAATCATAAAATTCGGGCGCGGAAGCAAATATTTATATGATTTTTCACAAAAATAGTCAGATTTTACCAATTCTTGAATTGGATATTTTTGTTAAAACATTCATATTCATGCTTTAGGATCTATACTATAGACAATTTTAGCATTGGACATGCAATAGTGACCAAAACGTGGTACCAATCAGATAATAAACATTCAATTTTCGGGTGTCAATTTAATGAATACGTTGTATATTGTAAGCTACATGGGCTGGATTCTAGAATACCTACCACACTTGAAATAGCAATTTTCTTGTTGCAATGTTTTCTTTTAGCTAAAATATGATGAAGAATTATAAAATTCGGGTGCGAAAGCAAATATTTATATGATTTTTTAAAAAAATTATGTCAGATTTTATCTATTCTTAAAATGGATATTTTTGTAAAACATACATATTCATGCTTTAGGTTCTGTACTATGGATGGTTTTAAGCATTGGACATGCAAAAGTGACCAAAACGTGGTACCAATCAGATAATAAACATTCAATTTTCGGGTGTCATTTTAATGAATACGTTGTATATTGTAAGCTACATGGGCTGGATTCTAGAATACCTACCACACTTGAAATATCAATTTTCTTGTTGCAATGTTTTTTTTAGCTAAAATATGATGAAGAATTATAAAATTTGGGCGCGGAAGCAAATATTTATATGCTTTTTACAAAAATCAAGTCAGATTTTAAATATTTTTGAAATGGATATTTTTGTTAAAACATTCATATTCATGCTTTAGGATCTATACTATGGATGATTTTAAGCATTGGACATGCAAAAGTGACCAAGAAGTGGTACCAATCAGATAATAAACATCCAATTTTCGGGTGTCACTTTAATGAATACCTTGTATATTGTAAGCTACATGGGTTGGAATCTAGAATACCTACCACACTTGAAATAACAATTTTCTTGTTGCAATGTTTTCTTTTAGCAAAAATATGATGAAGAATTATATTATTCGGGCGCGGAAGCAAATATTTATATGATTTTTTACAAAAATAAAGTCAGGTTTTACTTATTCTTGAAATGGATATTTTTGTTAAAACATTCATATTCATGCATTAGGATCTATACTATGGATAGTTTTAAGCATTAGACATGCAAAAGTGACCAAAACTTGTTACCAATCAGATAAGAAACATTCAATTTTCGGGCGTCATTTTAATGAATACGTTGTATATTGTAAGCTACATGGGCTGGATTGTAGAATACCTACAAAACTTGAAATAGCAATTTTCTTGTTGCAATGTTTTCTATTAGCTAAAATATGGTGAATAATTATAAAATTGGGTTGCGGAAGCAAATATTTATATGATGTTTTACAAAAATTAAGTCAGATTTTACCTATTCTTGATGAATACGTTGTATATTGTAAGCTACATGGGCTGGATTCTATAATACCTACCACAATTGAAATAGCAATTTACTTGATGCAATGTTTTCTTTTAGCTAAAATAAGATGAAAAATTATAAAATTCGAGCGCAGAAGCAAATATTTTTATGATTTTTTACAAAAATAAAGTCAGATTTTACATATTCTTGATGAGTACGTTGTATATTGTAGGCTACATTAGCTGGATTCTAGAATAACTACCACCCTTGAAATAGCATGTTTCTTGTTGCAGTGTTTTCTTTTAGCTGATATATGATGAAGAATTATAAAATTTGGGCACGGAAGCAAATATTTATATGATTATTTACAAAAATAAAGTCAGGTTTTACCTATTCCTGAAATGGATATTTTTGTTAAAACATTCATATTCATGCTTTAGGATCAATACTATGGATGGTTTTAAGCATTGGCCATGCAAAAGTGACCAAAACGTGGTACTAATCAGATAATAAACATCCAATTTACAGGTGTCATTTTAATGAATACGTTGTATATTGTAAGCTACATGGGCTGGATTCTAGAATACCTACCACACTTGAAATAGCTATTTTCTTGTTGCAATGTTTTCTTTTAGCTAAAATAAGATGAAAAATTATAAAATTCGGGCGCGAAAGCAAATATTTATATGATTTTTTACAAAATTAAACTCAGATTTTACCTTTACTTGATGAATACGTTGTATATTGAAAGTTACATGCGCTGGATTCTAGAATACCTACCACACTTGAAATAACAATTTTCTTAATGCAATGTTTTCTTTTAGCTAGAATATGATGAAGAATTATAAAACTTGGGCGCGGAAGCAAATATTTATATGATTTTTTACACAAATAAAGTCAGATTTAACCTATTCCTGAAATGGGTATTTTTGTAAAAACATTCATATTCATGCTTTAGGATCTTTACTATGGATGGTTTTAAGCATTGGATATACAAAAGTGACCAAAACGTGGTACCAATCAGATAATAAACATTTAATTCTTGGGCGTCATTTTAATGAATACGTTGTATATTGTAAGCTACATGGGCTGGATTCTAGAATATCTACCACATTTGAAATAGCAACTTTCTTGTTGCAATGTTTTCTTTTAGCTAAAATATGATGAAAAATTATAAAATTCGGGTGCGAAAGCAAATATTTATATGATTTTTTAAAAAAATTATGTCAGATTTTACCTATTCTTGAAATGGATATTTTTGTAAAACATACATATTCATGCTTTAGGTTCTATACTATGGATGGTTTTAAGCATTGGACATGCAAAAGTGACCAAAACGTGGTACCAATCAGATAATAAACATTTAATTTTCGGGTGTCAATTTAATGAATACGTTGTATATTGTAAGCTACATGGGCTGGATTCTAGAATACCTACCACACTTGAAATATCAATTTTCTTTTTGCAATGTTTTTTTTAGCTAAAATATGATGAAGAATTATAAAATTTGGGCGCGGAAGCAAATATTTATATGCTTTTTACAAAAATCAAGTCAAATTTTAAATATTCTTGAAATGGATATTTTTGTTAAAACATTCATATTCATGCTTTAGGATCTATACTATGGATGATTTTAAGCATTGGACATGCAAAAGTGACCAAGAAGTGGTACCAATCAGATAATAAACATCCAATTTTCGGGTGTCACTTTAATGAATACGTTGTATATTGTAAGCTACATGGGCTGGATTCTAGAATACCTACCACACTTGATATAGCAATTTTCTTGTTGCAATGTTTTCTTTTAGCTAAAATATGATGAAAAATTATAAAATTCGGGTGCGAAAGCAAATATTAATGATTTTTTACAAAAATAAAGTCAGATTTTACCTTTTCTTGATGAATACGTTGTATATTGTAAGTTACATGCGCTGGATTCTAGAATACCTACCACACTTGAAATAGCAATTTTCTTAATGCAATGTTTTCTTTAGCTAAATTATGATGAAGAATCATAAAATTCGGGCGCGGAAGCAAATATTTATATGATTTTTTACAAAAATAGTCAGATTTTACAAATTCTTGAAATGGATATTTTTGTTAAAACATTCATATTCATGCTTAAGGATCTATACTATGGACAATTTTAGCATTGGACATGCAAAAGTGACCTTAACGTGGTACCAATCAGATAATAAACATTCAATTTTCGTGTATCATTTTAATGAATACGTTGTATTTTGTAAGCCACAGGGGCCGGATTCTAGAATACCTACCACACTTCAAATAGCAATTTTCTTTTTGCAATGTTTTCTTTTAACTAAAATATGATGAAGAATTATAAATTTCGGGCGCGGAAGCAAATATTTATATGATTTTTTACAAAGATAAAGTCAGATTTTACATATTCTTGATGAGTACGTTGTATATTGTAGGGTTCATTAGCTGGATTCTAGAATAACTACCACCCTTGAAATAGCATGTTTCTGGTTGCAGTGTTTTCTTTAGCTGATATAT
The DNA here is from genome assembly GCA_035578165.1 of Stenolophus ochropezus. Taxonomy (NCBI): domain Eukaryota; kingdom Metazoa; phylum Arthropoda; class Insecta; order Coleoptera; family Carabidae; genus Stenolophus; species Stenolophus ochropezus. The sequence continues at coordinate 63,943 of JAQOWZ010000282.1, read as the reverse complement.
GATGAAGAATTATAAAATTTGGGCACGGAAGCAAATATTTATATGATTATTTACAAAAATAAAGTCAGGTTTTACCTATTCCTGAAATGGATATTTTTGTTAAAACATTCATATTCATGCTTTAGGATCAATACTATGGATGGTTTTAAGCATTGGACATGCAAAAGTGACCAAAACGTGGTACCAATCAGATAATAAACATCCAATTTACAGGTGTCATTTTAATGAATACGTTGTATATTGTAAGCTACATGGGCTGGATTCTAGAATATCTACCACACTTGAAATAGCTATTTTCTTGTTGCAATGTTTTCTTTTAGCTAAAATAAGATGAAAAATTATAAAATTCGGGCGCGAAAGCAAATATTTATATGATTTTTTACAAAATAAAAGTCAGATTTTACCTTTTCTTGATGAATACGTTGTATATTGTAAGTTACATACGCTGGATTCTAGAATACCTACCACACTTGAAATAACAATTTTCTTAATGCAATGTTTTCTTTTAGCTAAACTATGATGAAGAATTATAAAACTTGGGCGCGGAAGCAAATATTTATATGATTTTTTACACAAATAAAGTCAGATTTAACCTATTCCTGAAATGGGTATTTTTGTAAAAACATTCATATTCATGCTTTAGGATCTTTACTATGGATGGTTTTAAGCATTGGATATACAAAAGTGACCAAAACGTAGTACCAATCAGATAATAAACATTTAATTTTTGGGTGTCATTTTAATGAATACGTTGTATATTGTAAGCTACATGGGCTGGATTCTAGAATATCTACCACATTTGAAATAGCAACGTTCTTGTTGCAATGTTTTCTTTTAGCTAAAATATGATGAAGAATTATAAAATTCGGGTGCGAAAGCAAATATTTATATGATTTTTTAAAAAAATTATGTCAGATTTTACCTATTCTTGAAATGGATATTTTTGTAAAACATACATATTCATGCTTTAGGTTCTATACTATGGATGGTTTTAAGCATTGGACATGCAAAAGTGACCAAAACGTGGTACCAATCAGATAATAAACATTCAATTTTCGGGCGTCATTTTAATGAATACGTTGTATATTGTAAGCTACATGGGCTGGATTGTAGAATACCTACAAAACTTGAAATAGCAATTTTCTTGTTGCAATGTTTTCTATTAGCTAAAATATGGTGAATAATTATAAAATTGGGTTGCGGAAGCAAATATTTATATGATGTTTTACAAAAATTAAGTCAGATTTTACCTATTCTTGATGAATACGTTGTATATTGTAAGCTACATGGGCTGGATTCTATAATACCTACCACAATTGAAATAGCAATAGGAAATAGGATTCTATAATACCTACCACAATTGAAATAGCAATTTACTTGATGCAATGTTTTCTTTTAGCTAAAATAAGATGAAAAATTATAAAATTCGAGCGCGGAAGCAAATATTTTTATGATTTTTTACAAAAATAAAGTCAGATTTTACATATTTTTGCTATAAGAAAACAGTGCAAGAAGAAAATTGCTATTTCAAATGTGGTAGGTATTTTAGAAACCAGCCAATGTAGCTTACCATATACAACGTAACCATTAAAATGACGCCCGAAAAAAAAAAAAAAAATATATATATATATATATATATATTATATATATATATATATATATATATATATATATATATATATATAGTCAGTCATCCTTCTACCCTCAGGTGTAGAATGTATACAGTTTCACTTAATCTTAATTTAATTTACATAATTTAATGTCCAGTAATTTCACATGTGCACTAATTTTGCCCATTGTTTCTTTTCTTTTGCGATTCTTCTTGCTTCTTGCATCGGGATGTTTCTTTTCGTCAGTATCTTCTTTATTACGTTATTCCATGTGTCCTTTGTTCTTCCCCTTCCTCTTTTCGGTGTAACGTTGGTCATCCACACTTGGCGTACCGGTCTACTTTCGTTCATTCGTATCATGTGTCCCCACCAGGCTAGTTGTCTTGTTTCTATGAAATCTAGTATTGGTTTGCATTGCAGTTCTTCCCTGATGGCTTCATTCCTTACTCTATCTAACATTGTTACTCCTTTAACTCTTCTTAGATATTTCATCTCTATCGCCTGTATTTTACTTTTCGGTCTATTTGACAATATCCATTATTCACACCCATACGTCAATATCGCTCTATATATTGTGTTAAATACCGTCATTTTTGTTTTATTGCTTATTTCTTTTTTTCCTATAAAATTATGTTTCATTGCGTGATATATTTTTGTCGTTTTAATTATTCTTTCGTTTATGTCAGCATCTTGTGTGCCGTTACTATCTATTGTTATGCCTAAATATTGGAATTTGTTAACTTGTTCTATTGTTTCACTATTTACTGTTATATTAGCAGGTGTTGGTTCGTTGGAGATTACCATTATTTTGGTTTTAGTCGCATTTATTTTCATATTGTATTTATTTATAATTTCGTTCCAGATGTTAACATTTTGTTGCATTTTTTCCTCGCTGTTTGCCATAATTACTACGTCATCGGCGTAAGCACATATTGATATTTTTACTGGTAGTAGATTTCTATACCCTACATGTACCTTATTGAATTTTTGATCGCACTCCTTTATTATCTCATCCATAAATATCGTAAATAAGACTGGGCTCATTACTCTCAAACCGTTCTTTGATTCGAAGAGCTCGCTTTTCCTATTTTGGCTAATTACGTAGTTCGTGTTTTTGTTATACAGTCCTTTTATAGCATTTAGAAGATTGGTGCTTATACCTTTTCTTTTTAAGATTTTCCACATTATCTCTCTTTGTACTCTGTCAAACGCTTTTTCTAAATCTATGAATGTCATGTATGTTTTTGTGTTAGTGATCTTAGTCTTATGTATTAAGTCCTTAACTGTGAATATATGGTCTTGGCTACTGCGTCCTTTCCTAAATCCACTTTGTACTTCGGACATTGTTGATTCTATTTTGTTTCTTAATCTTTTTTCTAATATTCTTTCAAATACTTTCAGTGTCGTACACAATAACGATATGCCTCTGTAGTTGTTGCATTCTTTAGTGTCTCCTTTCTTGTGTATCAGCACAATTATTGCTAATTCCCAATCGTTTGGTATTTTATCTCCATTCCAAATTTTGTTGAAAATTGTTAACAATATTTCTATGCCCTTTTCCCCCATGTACTTTAACATTTCTAGCGTAATTTTGTCATGCCCTGCTGCTTTACCATTTTTAAGTATTCGTAGTGCTTCTTTTACTTCTTCTATTTGTATTTCCTGCGTTTCGTCTTCATTCACATTTTCTACCTGGTCTGTTAGAATTTCTTCAACAGGTTCTATCTGATTATCTTTATCTGTGAATAATAGCTCTTGGATATATTGCTTCCATCTGTTCATGATATTTTGTTCTTCCGTTAATATTGTACCTTCTTTGGATTTGACTGTATTTGCTAGTTTCCTCTTCTCATTTCTTAATGATTTCAGTGTTTTATAAAATAATTTTTGACTTTCTTTACTGTTGTCTTCCATTTGTTTTCCAAATTGTGCCCAGCTTTTTCTTTCGCTTGTGCTACTAATTCTTTAACCTTCCGTCTTTGTTGTTTGTATTGGTCATAGTTTTCATTTGTTCTATTACTAAGATATTTTCTTTTTTTTTACTTCCTCTTTTATTGCCTCATTCTTTTATTAGCTTTCTTTTTACTACTTCCGCATATATTCTTTGCTGCTTGTGTTATTATATTTTTAAAAATATTCTATGTTTCTTCTATATACTTGTCCTTATAGTTAATTTTCTCTATGTCAGTTAATCTATTTATTTCTTGTGCATATTTTGTCGCTGTTATTATATCTCTAAGTTTGTATGTTTTTATTGTCTCATATTCTATTATCCTTGTTTCTTCAGTTTTAGAGTTCTCATCTTGTGTAACAAGATGAAAAAACGACAAGGCTTTTCATCTTGTTACGGCTTGTCATAGTTCTGAGGTCTATGACTCTGGTGTTGGTAGGTCAGCAAAATGCTGACTTCAGCAAATAGCAACGGCCGTCTTTGCTGATTAAGCAGACTGTGATAATACCGGCCAGAACACGAGTCATAGATTCAGAACAATGGATTTAATTATATCTTCTGCGAAGATATAATTAAATCTTTAAGGGGTGGTAATGTAACAGTAATTGACGAATTATTCCAAATCATTATTGTTTGATAGATTTCGTAATAGATATAAATTGCGCGTTAACAGAAATGCACCGTGGACAAGTAATATTTCGTAAAGTTTAATAACCTATTAACGTTTTGTAACTTATCCACGTGCGATGTGCGTAATAGTTACATTGCCAACCCTAGCACTTTTTAGGATATAAATAGGATTTAATTTAGTAAAGTTGGCAGTCAGTATAGTAGAGTCAGCGTCAGTAGAGTCGGTTAAGCAGAGTAGAGTATTAAGTGGTAAGTTGATGTCGCAATGTAGTCAACGATTCAGTAGCAGTCATCTGACATGGTTCAGACTGACTTTAGTCCAGAGTGACTAGCTCTGTAGTATTTGTTTTGGTTTTATTTTAGTGTTCTTATTGTAAATAATGTAAATAAATTTAAAGTTAAAGCAAATATGTGTGTGCCATGATCTCGTTATCCTGGTTCAACCGTCATCATCAGTATCATCAGTAACATTATGTCCTCCATCGAAAAACGACAACCTTCATCGCCTTCATCGTCATCAAAACCCCACTGTTAAACTTGTACGAGAAAGTGATCGCTGAAGATTTCTGGACCACGCCTCACTCTGTAATCCTGTACTAAATTTCTCTTTTTGTTTTCCACAAGTATATAGTCTATTATTGATCTATCTTCTTCTCGTAGTCCTAGTCTTATACAACGTATTCGTCAAAAATAGGTAAAATGTGACTTTATTTTCATAAAAAATCATATAAATATTTGCTTCTGCGCCCGAATTTTATAATTCTTCATCATATTTTAGCTAAAAGAAAACATTGCAACAAGAAAAATGCTATTTTAAGTGTGGTAGGTATTCTAGAATTTAGCCCATGTAGCGTACAATATAAAACGTAGTCATTAGAATGGCACCCGAAAATTGAATGTTTATTATCTGACTGGTACTACGTTTTGGTCACTATTGCATGTCCAATGCTTAAAACCATCCATAATATAGGATCCTAAAGCATGAATATGAATGTTTTAACTAAAATATCCATTTCAAGAATAGGTAAAATCTGACTTTATTTTTGTAAAAAATCATATAAATTTTTGCTTCCGCGCCCGTATTTTATAATTCTTCATCATATTTTAGCTAATAGAAAACATTGCAATAAGAAAATTGCTATTTCAAGTGTGGTAGGTATTCTAGAATCCAGCCCATGTAGCTTACAATATAAAACGTATTGATTAAAATGACACCCGAAAATTGAATGTTTATTATCTGATTGGTACCTTGTTTTGGTCACTTTTGCATGTCCAATGCTAAAATTATCCATAGTATAGATCCTAAAGCATGAATATGAATGTTTTAACAAAAATATCCATTTCAAGAATACGTAATATCTGACTTTATTTTTGTAAAAAATCATATAAATATTTGCTTTCGCTCCCGAATTTTAAAATTTTTTTATCATATTTTAGTTAAAAAAAAACATTGCTGCAAGAATATTGCTATTTCAAGTATGGTAGGTATTCTAGAATTTAGCCCATGTAGCTTACAATATACAACGTATTAATTAAAATGACACCCGAAAATTGAATGTTTATTATCTGATTGGTACCACGTTTTGGTCACTTTTGCATGTCCAATGCTTAAAACCATCCATAGTATAGATCCTAAAGCATGAATATGAATGTTTTAACAAAAATATCTATTTCAAGAATAGGTAAAATCTGATTTAATTTTTGTAAAAAATCATATAAATATTTGCCTCTGCGCCCGAATTTTATAATTCTTTATCATATTTTAGCAAAAAGAAAACATTGCAAGAAGATAATTGCTATTTCAAGTGTGGTAGGTATTTTAGAATCCAGCCCATGTAGCTTACAATATACAACGTATTCATTAAAATGACACACGAAAATTGAATGTTTATTATCAGATTGGTACTGCGTTTTAGGCACTTTTGCGTGTCCAATGCTAAAATTATCCATAGTATAGATCCTAAAGCATGAATATGAATGTTTTAACAAAAATATCCATTTGAAGAATATGTAAAATCTGACTTTATTTTTGTAAAAAATCTTATAAATATTTGCTTCCGCGACCGAATTTTATAGTTCTTCATCATATTTTAGCTAAAAGAAAACATTGAAACAAGAAAATTGCTATTTCAAGTGTGGTAGGTATTCTACAATCAAGCCCATGTAGCTTAGAATATACAACGTATTCATCAAGAATATGTAAAATCTGGCTTTATTTTTGTAATAAATCATATAAATATTTACTTCTGCGCCCGAATTTTATAATCCTTTATCATATTTTAGCTAAAAGAAAACATTGGAACAAGAAAATTGCTATTTCAAGTGTGGTAGGTATTCTAGAATTTAGCTCATGTAGCTTACAGTATACAACGTATTCATTAAAATTACACCCGAAAATTGAATGTTTATTATCTGATTGGTACCACGTTTTGGTCACTTTTGCAATAACAATGCTTAAAACCATCCATAGTATAGATCCTAAAGTATGAATATGAATGTTTTAACAAAAATATCCTCTTCAAGAATAGGTAAAATCTGATTTAATTTTTGTAAAAAAACATATCAATATTTGCTTCCGCGCCCCAATTTTATAATTCTTTATCATATTTTAGCTAAAAGAAAGCATTATAACAAGAAAATTGCTATTTCAAGTGTGGTTGGTATTCTAGAATCCAGCTCTTGTAGCTAACAATGTACAACGTATTCATTAAAAGGACACCCGAAAATTGAATGTTTATTATCTGATTGGTACCACGTTTTGGTCACTTTTGCATGTCCAATGCTTAAAACCATCAATAGTATAGATCCTATGGCTTGAATATGAACGTTTTAACAAAAATATCCATTTCAAGAATAGGTAAAATCTGACTTAATTTTTGTAAAAAAACATATAAATATTTGCTTCCGCGCCCGAATTTTATAATTCTTTATCATATTTTAGCTAAAAGAAAACATTGCAACAAGAAAATTGCTATTTCAAGTGTGGTAGGTATTCTAGAATCCAGCCCTTGTAGCTAACAATGTACAACGTATTCATTAAAAGGACACCCGAAAATTGAAGGGTTATTATCAGATTGGTACCACGTTTTAGTCACTTTTGCATGTCCAACGCTTAAAACTATCCATAGTATAGATCCTACAGCATGAATATGATGATTTAACAAAAATATCCATTCCAAGAATAGGTAAAATCTGACTTTATTTTCCTAAAAAATCATATAAATATTTGCTACCGCGTCTGAATTTTATAATTCTTCATCATATTTTAGCTAAAAGAAAACATTGCAACAAGAAAATTGCTATTTCAAGTGTGGTAGGTATTCTAGAATCCAGCCCATGTAGCTTAGAATAGTCAACGTATTCATCAAGAATAGGTAAATTCGGACTTTATTTTTGTAAAAAATCATATAAATATTTGCTTCCGCGCCCGAATTTTATAATTCTTTATCATATTTTAGCTAAAAGAAAACATTGCAACAAGAAAATTGCTATTTCAAGTGTGATAGGTATTCTAGAATTTAGCCAATGTAGCTTACCATATACAACGTATTCTATATAATGACACCCGAAAATTGAATGTTTATTATCTGATTGGCACCACGTTTTAGTCACTTTTGCATGTCCACTGATTAGAACCATCCATAGTATAGATCCTAAAACATGAATATGAATGTTTTAACAAAAATATCCATGTAAAGAATAGGTAAAATCTAACTCTATTTTTGTAAAAAAACATATAAATATTTGCTTCGCGCCCGAATTTTTTAATTCTTTATCATATTTTAGCTAAATGAAAACATTTCAACAAGAAAATTACTATTCCAAGTGTGGTAGGTATTCTAGAATCCCGCCCATGTAGCTTACAATATACAACGTATTAATTAAAATGAAATCCGAAAATTGAATGTTTATTATCTGATTGGTACCACGTTTTGGTCACTTCTGCATGTCCAATACTTAAAACTAACCATAGTATAGATCCTAAAGCATGAATATGAATGTTTTAACAAAAATATCCATTTCAAGAATAGGTAAAATCTGACTTTATTTTTGTGAAAAATCATATAAATATTTGCTTCCGCGCCCGAATTTTATAATTCTTCATTATATTTAAGCTAAAAGAAAACATTGCAACAAGAAAATTGCTATTTCAAGTGTGGTAGGTATTCTAGAATCCAGTCCATGTAGGTTACAATGTACAACGTATACATTAAAATGACACCCGAAAATTCAATATTTATTATCTGATTGGTACCACGTTTTGGTCACTTTTGCATGTCCAATGCTTAAAACCATCCATAGTATACATCCTAAAGCATGAATATGAATGTTTTAACAAAACTATACATTTCAAGAATAGGTAATATCTGACTTTATTTTTGTAAAAAATCATATAAATATTTGCTTCCGCGTACGAATTTTATAATTCTTCAATATATTTTAGCTAAAAGAAAACATTGCAACAAGAAAATTACTATTTCAAGTGTCGTAGGTATTCCAGAATCCAGCCCATGTAGCTTACAAAATACAACGTATTCATCAAGGATAGGTAAAATCTGACTTTATTTTTGTAAAAATTCATATAAATATTTGCTTACGCGCCCGAATTTCATAATTCTCCATCATATTTTAGCTAAATGAAAACATTGCAACCAGAACATTGCTATTTCAAGTGTCGTAGGTATTCTAGAATCCAGCCCATGTAGTTTACAATATACAACGTATTCATCAAGGATAGGTAAAATATGACTTTATTTTTGTAAAAATTCATATAAATATTTGCTTACGCACCCGAATTTCATAATTATCCATCATATTTTAGCTAAAAGAAAACATTGCAACAAGAAAATTGTTATTTCAAGTGTGGTACGTATTCTATAATCCAGCCCATATAGCTTACAATATACAACGTATTCATTAAAATGACACCCGAAAATTGAATGTTTGTTATCTAATTGGTACCACGTTTTGGTCACTTTTGCATGTCCAACGCTTTAAACTATCCATAGTATAGATCCTAAAGCATGAATATGATGATTTAACAAAAATATCCATTTCAAGAATAGGTAAAATATGACTTTATTTTTCTAAAAAATCATATAAATATTTGCTACCGCGCCTGAATTTTATAATTTTTCATCATATTTTAGCTAAAAGAAAACATTGCAACAAGAAAATTGCTATTTCAAGTGTGGTAGGTATTCTAGAATACAGCCCCTGTAGCTTACAATATACAACGTATTCATCAAGAATAGGTAAACTCTGACATTTTTTGTAAAATATCATATAAATATTTGCTTCCGCGCCCGAGTTTTATAATTCTTCATCATATTTTAGCTAAAAGAAAACATTGCAACAAGAAAATTGCTATTTCATGTGTTGTAGGTATTCTAGAATCCAGCCCATGTAGGTTACAATATACAACGTAAACATTAAAATGACACCCGAAAATTTAATGTTTATTATCTGATTGGTACCACGTTTTGGTCAGTTTTGCATGTCCAATACTTAAAACCATCCATAGTACAGATTCTAAAGCATAAATATGAATGTTTTAACAAAAATATCCATTTCAAGAATTGGTAAAATCTGACTTTATTTTTGTAAAAAATCATATATATATTTGCTTCGGTGTCCGAATTTTATAATTCTTCATCATATTTTATCTAAAAGAAAACATTGCAACAAGAAAATTGCTATTTCAAGTATGGTAGGTATTCTAGAATCCAGCTTATGTAGCTTACAATATACAACGTATTCATTAAAATGACACCCAAAAATTGAATGTTTATTATCTGATTGGTACCACGTTTTGGTCACTTTGGCATGTCCAATGCTTAAAACCATCCATAGTATAGATCCTAAAGCATGAATATGAATATTTTGACAAAAATATCCATTTCAAGAATAGGTAAAATCTGACTTTATTTTTGTAAAAAATCATATAAATATTTGCTTCCGCGCCCGAACTTTATAATTCTTTATCATAATTTAGCTAAAAGAATACATTGCAATAAGAAAATTGCTATTTCAAGTGTGGCAGTTATTCTAGAATCCAGCCCATGTAGCTTACAATATACAACGTATTCATTAAAATGACACCCGAAAATTGAATGTTTATTATCTGATTCGTATCACGTTTTGGTCACTTTTGCAATAACAATGCTTAAAACCATCCATAGTATAGATCCTAAAGTATGAATATGAATGTTTTAACAAAAATATCCACTTCAAGAATAGGTAAAATCTGATTTAATTTTTGTAAAAAAACATATCAATATTTGCTTCCGCGCCCCAATTTTATAATTCTTTATCATATTTTAGCTAAAAGAAAGCATTATAACAAGAAAATTGCTATTTCAAGTGTGGTTGGTATTCTAGAATCCAGCTCTTGTAGCTAACAATGTACAACGTATTCATTAAAAGGACACTAGAAAATTGAATGTTTATTATCTGATTGGTACCACGTTTTGGTCACTTTTGCATGTCCAATGCTTAAAACCATCAATAGTATAGATCCTATGGCTTGAATATGAACGTTTTAACAAAAATATCCATTTCAAGAATAGGTAAAATCTGACTTAATTTTTGTAAAAAAACATATAAATATTTGCTTCCGCGCCCGAATTTTATAATTCTTTATCATATTTTAGCTAAAAGAAAACATTGCAACAAGAAAATTGCTATTTCAAGTGTGGTAGGTATTCTAGAATCCAGCCCTTGTAGCTAACAATGTACAACGTATTCATTAAAAGGACACCCGAAAATTGAAGGGTTATTATCAGATTGGTACCACGTTTTAGTCACTTTTGCATGTCCAACGCTTAAAACTATCCATAGTATAGATCCTACAGCATGAATATGATGATTTAACAAAAATATCCATTTCAAGAATAGGTAAAATCTGACTTTATTTTCCTAAAAAATCATATAAATATTTGCTACCGCGTCTGAATTTTATAATTCTTCATCATATTTTAGCTAAAAGAAAACATTGCAACAAGAAAATTGCTATTTCAAGTGTGGTAGGTATTCTAGAATCCAGCCCATGTAGCTTAGAATAGTCAACGTATTCATCAAGAATAGGTAAATTCGGACTTTATTTTTGTAAAAAATCATATAAATATTTGCTTCCGCGCCCGAATTTTATAATTCTTTATCATATTTTAGCTAAAAGAAAACATTGCAACAAGAAAATTGCTATTTCAAGTGTGATAGGTATTCTAGAATTTAGCCAATGTAGCTTACCATATACAACGTATTCTATATAATGACACCCGAAAATTGAATGTTTATTATCTGATTGGCACCACGTTTTAGTCACTTTTGCATGTCCACTGATTAGAACCATCCATAGTATAGATCCTAAAACATGAATATGAATGTTTTAACAAAAATATCCATGTAAAGAATAGGTAAAATCTAACTTTATTTTTGTAAAAAAACATATAAATATTTGCTTCGCGCCCGAATTTTTTAATTCTTTATCATATTTTAGCTAAATGAAAACATTTCAACAAGAAAATTACTATTCCAAGTGTGGTAGGTATTCTAGAATCCCGCCCATGTAGCTTACAATATACAACGTATTAATTAAAATGAAATCCGAAAATTGAATGTTTATTATCTGATTGGTACCACGTTTTGGTCACTTCTGCATGTCCAATACTTAAAACTAACCATAGTATAGATCCTAAAGCATGAATATGAATGTTTTAACAAAAATATCCATTTCAAGAATAGGTAAAATCTGACTTTATTTTTGTGAAAAATCATATAAATATTTGCTTCCGCGCCCGAATTTTATAATTCTTCATTATATTTAAGCTAAAAGAAAACATTGCAACAAGAAAATTGCTATTTCAAGTGTGGTAGGTATTCTAGAATCCAGTCCATGTAGGTTACAATGTACAACGTATACATTAAAATGACACCCGAAAATTCAATATTTATTATCTGATTGGTACCACGTTTTGGTCAGTTTTGCATGTCCAATACTTAAAACCATCCATAGTACAGATTCTAAAGCTTAAATATGAATGTTTTAACAAAAATATCCATTTCAAGAATTGGTAAAATCTGACTCTATTTTTGTAAAAAATCATATAAATATTTGCTTCCGCGTACGAATTTTATAATTCTTCATCATATTTTAGCTAAAAGAAAACATTGTAACAAGAAAATTGCTATTTCAAGTGTCGTAGGTATTCCAGAATCCAGCCCATGTAGCTTATAATATACATCGTATTCATCAAGGATAGGTAAAATCTGACTTTATTTTTGTAAAAATTCATATAAATATTTGCTTACGCGCCCAAATTTCATAATTCTGCATTATATTTTAGCTAAAAGAAAACATTGCAACAAGGAAATTGCTATTTCAAGTGTGGTAGGTATTCTATAATCCAGCCCATGTAGCTTGCAATATACAACGTATTCATTAAAATGACACCCGAAAATTGAATGTTTATTATCTGATTGGTATCACGTTTTGGTCACTTTTGCATGTCAAACGCTTAATACCATCCATAGTATAGATCCTAAAGCATGAATATGAATGTTTTTTACAAAAATATCCATTTCTAGAATAGGTAAAATCTGACTTTATTTTTGTAAAAAATCATATATATATATTTGCTTCGGTGTCCGAATTTTATAATTCTTCATCATATTTTATCTAAAAGAAAACATTGCAACAAGAAAATTGCTATTTCAAGTATGGTAGGTATTCTAGAATCCAGCCCATGTAGCTTACAATATACAACGTATTCATTAAAATGACACCCAAAAATTGAATGTTTATTATCTGATTGGTACCACGTTTTGGTCACTTTGGCATGTCCAATGCTTAAAACCATCCATAGTATAGATCCTAAAGCATGAATATGAATATTTTGACAAAAATATCCATTTCAAGAATAGGTAAAATCTGACTTTATTTTTGTAAAAAATCATATAAATATTTGCTTCCGCGCCCGAACTTTATAATTCTTTATCATAATTTAGCTAAAAGAATACATTGCAATAAGAAAATTGCTATTTCAAGTGTGGCAGTTATTCTAGAATCCAGCCCATGTAGCTTACAATATACAACGTATTCATTAAAATGACACCCGAAAATTGAATGTTTATTATCTGATTCGTATCACGTTTTGGTCACTTTTGCATGTCAAACGCTTAAAACCATCCATAGTATAGATCCTAAAGCATGAATATGAATGTTTTTTACAAAAATATCCATTTCTAGAATAGGTAAAATCTGACTTTATTTTTGTAAAAAATCATATATATATTTGCTTCGGTGTCCGAATTTTATAATTCTTCATCATATTTTAGCTAAAAGAAAACATTGCAATAAGAAAATTGCTATTTCAAGTATGGTAGGTATTCTAGAATTCAGCCCATGTAGCTTACAATATACAACGTATTCATTAAAATGACACCCAAAAATTGAATGTTTATTATCTGATTGGTACCACGTTTTGGTCACTTTTGCATGTCCAATGCTTAAAACCATCCATAGTATAGATCCTAAAGCATGAATATGAATGTTTTGACAAAAATATCCATTTCAAGAATAGGTAAAATCTGACTTTATTTTTGTAAAAAATCATATAAATATTTGCTTCCGCGCCCGAATTTTATAATTCTTTATCATAATTTAGCTAAAAGAATACATTGCAACAAGAAAATTGCTATCTCAAGTGTGGTAGTTATTCTAGAATCCAGTCCATGTAGCTTACAATATACAACGTATTCATTAAAATGACACCCAAAAATTGAATGTTTATTATCTGATTGGTACCACGTTTTGGTCACTTTTGCATGTCCAATGCTTAAAACCATCCATAGTATAGATCCTAAAGAATGAATATGAATGTTTTGACAAAAATATCCATTTCAAGAATAAGTAAAATCTGACTTTATTTTTTGTAAAAAATCATATAAATATTTGCTACCGCGCCCGAATTTTATAATTCTTTATCATATTTTAGCTAAAAGAAAACATTGACCCATTCTTCTATTTTTATTGGGTTTCGAGAGTAGGATGTTCGTTGTAAAGTATTAATAGTTTCCCAAAATTGCTTTTGATCTTTGAGATTTCTTAGTTTACTTGTAAGGTCAATTTTAAATTTCTTTTTTTCTTTTATTATGTGTTGCTTGTATTCTTTTTTTGCCTGTAAATTATTTTCTAGATTTTGCTTCGAAAAGCCATGCTGCTTGCAGTGGTTTAAGCAAATTTTTGCAGTTTTATTAAGTGATTTACAAGTATCATCAAACCATTGTTTTTTCTGCAGTTTGTGAGTTCCGTTATTATATAAGTTTGTTCTGTGCGTTATCCCAATCATATTAGAAGTAATGGTAATAGCGTTCTTAATGCATTCATATGTTTCCTCAGCATTTTCATTAACAATAGTATAGTATTTTGTCTGAAGTTCTTGCTTGTAAAGGTCAGCTTTTGTTGTCTCCCATTTTGTTTTTGTTATAGTTGTTATTTCTTTGTTATTCGATTTTTTATTATTATTATGTAAACTGGTGATTTTTGTTGAGCATATTAGATGGTCTGATATAATGACATTGTCAAGAATAGAGAAATCAATAATGTACTGTAGTGACTGTATGTCAGTCCATACTAGATCTATGGTGCTTTTTCCTGCTGAACCTTTGTATGTGTATTTTTCGGGTATGTCACTCCGAGATCTGCCATTCAGTACAACAAAGATTTCTTGTTCTAATACCTCCATTAAGTCTTTGCCCTTTTTGTTTAGAGTTGTGTCCATTGCCATTCTCTTAACATTCCAGTTATTGTTGGTAGGGAATCCTTCGTCGAATTGGTTTTTTCCCCAATTCTTGCGTTGAAATCCCCACCAATTATAAAACCATGACTAGGATATTGAATCTTTGTATTTTTTAAACTTTCTGAAAATAATTCTATTAAAAAATCGTAATTGTAAGAGTGTGAAAAGTAGGTAACACAAATTATGAAATTTTGTACATCATTCTGAAACCTTAAGAACATCCAGTGTACCTCTTTTTCTATAACACAAATATTTCTGGGATGGAGTGAAGAAAAAATTATGATGCCACCGATCGCCCTACCAGTACTAGCTTCTTTTACAGCTTTTTGTTCGTATTTATTATAAGTTTTTAAAAAAGACGGATTTTCAACCTCATAATTAGCCCAAGTTTCTGTAATGCAAATAAGTTCGTGATTGAGGATAATTCTCTCGTCTTGAGTGCATAGATTGTGAAGATTTTTAATTCCCTGTACGTTCCAAAAAAGAATATTATGATAACTTGTTGTATTATTTGTCTTAATTTTTAGATTTTTGGGGTTGTGTTTATTTGCGATCTTAATCTTGGTAACAAATGCTTATCTAAGGGACCGGTTATAACTTGGGGGTTGCTATTTTTCGACGTATTTTTTTTAGGTTAGTTTAGTTCTACCTTTCGAAATTCAGAAATTGTTCTACAGCTATTATCGTGTTCTCCTAAACTATCGTTGTTGTCGTTTGTAATTTGTAGAGAGTCTAGGGAAACAGACATTCGTCTCTGTTCAATAGTGTCTGTTGAAGTTGCGTTATTTTCATTTGTTATGTCTTCAGTATTTTCGATGAAATCTTGTGCCGTGCATTTTATACCATTCACAAATATGATGTTCTGATAAAGATATGTTTTATAGCCATCAATTTTTGCTTTTATAAAAGGAATTTTTAATATTTTTCTTTCCTGCATAATTTTAGGAGAGAAATCTTCTTGTAGTGATATCTTTGAGTTTTTCAATAAATGAACGTTTTGGAAAATGTATTTTTTAGTTTTTTTTTTGAATTAAATTCGACTAGAATGGGTCTTACTTTATTGTCTGATTTTTGCCTAATCTTCTAGAGTCTTCAAAATTATTTGTAGATATATTAGTTAGTTTCATTGCATCCGTCAGTACTTTCAAAATTTTATTATCTAAATTTTCTCCTTTTTCCTGTTGTATGCTAAAGAATAATACATTTTTCTCTTTTAATTTTATTTCAAGATGTTCTATTTGCTTATCTTCAGCTTTTATTTCCTCTTCAAGTTTTTGCAACTTAGTTTTATTTTCGTCATTACCCTCGCGAAGCAAACCTAGAGACTTTTAAAAGGTGTCCATTTTTTTGCTCAAAGGATCAAGTAATTTTTGCATATCTTCAATTGAAGCCATTTTTTGGTGAATGGTTATTTTTTGTTTTTAATACAGTTGGAAACACTGCGTACTCACGCTTGACTTGAGGCAACGCGCCTTTTCGCTCAGCAGTTGATTCAAACAAATATGACCTTGGTTGCCAGATTTGATGTTTTTTACACTGAACTTCTGCACAGACTAATTTATTTATATGTACTATATTTCAGGACAGTTTAGAAATGGTTTTCGCTGATTTTTGCAATTTTACTATAACGTTATACGTTAATTTTTGGAAAAAAAACACCAGGACTCAAAAAATACACAAGTGAGTAATTTCGCTCCAATGTTGCCACTCCCCATGTAGCTTACAATATACAACGTATTCATTAAAATGACACCCGAAAATTAAATGTTTATTATCTGATTGGTACCACGTTTTGGTCACTTTTGCATGTCCAATGCTTGAAACCATCCATAGTATAGATCCTAAAGTATGAATATAAATGTTTTAACAAAAATATCCATTTCAAGAATAGGTAAAATCTGACACTTTATTTTTGTAAAAAATCATGTAAATATTTGCTTCCGCGCCCGAATTTTATAATTCGTCATCATATTTTAGCTAAAAGAAAACATTGCAACAAGAAAGTTCCTATTTCAAGAGTGGTAGGTATTCTAGAATGCAACCTATGTAGATTACAATATACAACGTGTTCATTAAAATGACACCCAAAAATAGAATGTTTATTATTTGATTGGTACCACATTTTGGTCACTTTTGCATGTCCAATGCTCAAAACCATCCATAGTATAGATCCTAAAGCATGAATATGAATGTTTTAACCAAAATATCCATTTCAAGAATAGGTAAAATCTGATTTAATTTTTGTAAAAATTCATATAAATATTTGCTTACGCGCCCGAATTTTATAATTCTTCATCATATTTTAGCTAAAAAAAAACATTGCAACAAGAAAATTGCTATTTCAAGTATGGAAGGTATTATAGATTCCAGCCCATGTAGCTTACAACATACAACGTATTCATTAAAATGACACTCGAAAATTGAATGCTTATTATCAGATTGATACCACGTTTAGGTCACTTTTGCATGTCCAATGCTCGAAACCATCCATAGTATAGATCCTAAAGCATGAATATGAATGTTTTAACCAAAATATCCATTTCAAGAATAGGTAAAATCTGATTTAATTTTTGTAGAAAAGAAAACATTGCAACAAGGAAATTGCTATTTCAACTGTGGTAGGTATTCTAGAATCCGGCCCATGTAGCTTACAATATACAACGTATTCATCAAGAATAGGTAAAATCTAACTGTAGTTTTGTAAAAAATCATATAAATATTTGCTTCCGCGCCCGAATTTTATAAATCTTCATCATATTTTAGCTAAAAGAAAACATTGCAACAAGAAAATTGCTATTGCAAGAGTGACACCAGAAAATTGAATGTTTATTATCTGATTGGTACCACGTTTTGGTCACTTTTGCATGTCCAATGCTAAAATTATCCATAGTATTGATCCTAAAGCATTAATATGAATGTTTTCACAAAAATATCCATTTGAAGAATAGGTAAAATCTGACTTTATTTTTATAAAAAATCATATACATATTTGCTTCCGCGTCTGAATTTTATAATTCTTTATCATATTTTAGCTAAAAGAGAACATTGCAACAAGAAAATCGCTATTTCAAGTGTGGTAGGTATTCTAGAATCCAGCCTATGTAGCTTACAATATACAACGTATTCATTAAAATGACACCTGAAAATTGAATGTTTATTGTCTGATTAGTATAACGTTTTGAGCACTATTCATTAGCTTACAATATACAACATATTCACCAAGAATAGGTAAAATCTGACTTTATTTTTGTAAAAATTTATATAAATATTTGCTTCCGCGCCCGAGTTTTATAATTCTTCATCATATTTGTGCTAAAAGAAAACTTTGCAACAAAAAAATTGCTATTTCAAGTGTGGTAGGTATTCTAGAATCCAGCCCATGTAGGTTACAATATACAACGTATTCATTAAAATGACACTCGACAATTCAATGTTTGTTATCTGATTAGTACCACGTTTTGGTACACTTTTACAGGTCCAATGCTTAAAATCATCCATAGTATAGATCCTAAAGCATGAATATGAATGTTTTAACAAAAATATACATTTCAAGAATAGGTAAAATCTGATTTAATTTTTGTAAAAGATCTTATAAATATTTGCTTCCGCGCCCGAATTTTATAATTCTTCATCATATTTTAGCCAAAAGAAAACATTGCAACAAGAAAATTGCTATTTCAAATGTGGTAGGTATTCTAGAATCCAGCCCATGTAGCTTACAATATACAACGTATTTATTAAAATGACACCTGAAAATTGAATGTTTATTATCTGATTGGTACCACGTTTTGGTCACTTTTGCATGTGTAATGCTTAAAACCATCCATAGTATAGATCTTAATGCATAAATATGAATGTTTTAACAAAAATATCCATTTCAAGAATAGGTAAAATCTGACTTTATTTTAGTGGTATACAGGTCACCTGACTCAAATTTAAACTTATTTTTAAAACAATTAGATATTTGCCTGTCAAAAATTTTAGTAAAAGACCAAGACGCAAATTTATTTATTTTAGGAGACTTTAACGTCAATGTCCTTGCAGAGCGTAACGAGAAAAAAACTTTCTTAGGCACTTTGCATATACATAACTTGTATCACACTATAAATGAACCAACGCGTATTACGGCAAATAGCAAAACTTGTGTTCATAATATTATCACAAATTTCTCTCAAAATAAATACTCTGTGAAAGTCATCCATAATAACATATCTGATCATTCAGCCCAATGTATAACAGTAAATTACACAAATAATACCAATTTAAAAAATACTTCAAATATAGGTAAAAAAAGATTATTTTCCGAAAGCAATATATACCATTTTAAATTTTTACTTTCAAAGGAAACCTGACACAATGTATTAAATGAAGATGATGTAAACCAATCCTTCAATAATTTTTTGGAGCCTTTTCTGCATTACTTGGAACTATCCCACCCAAAAAAAATAATAAAAAATAATTACCATAAAAATAAATCCTGGATAACCCATGATATTAAATTATACACTCAAAAACTTAAACAGTTATACGACTTTTATAAATTAGGACTCATTAACAAACAAAAATATAATACATATAAACACGAATATCGTACCCATATACTCAATGCAAAAAGAGATTTCAATAAGAACAAAACTAAAAGAAAACATTGCAACAAAATAAATGCTATTTCAAGTGTGGTAGTTATTCCAGAATCCAGCCCATGTAGCTTACAATATACAACGTATTCATTAAAATGACACCTGAAAATTGAATGTTTATTATCTGATCTGGTCACTTTTGCATGTCTAATGCTTTAAACCATGCATAGTATAGATCCGAAAGCATGAATATGAATGTTTTAACAAAAATATCCATTTCAAGAATAGGTAAAATCAGACTTTATTTTTGTAAAAAATTATATAAATATTTGCTTCCTCGCCCGAATTTTATAATACTTTATCATATTTTAGCTAAAAGAAAACATCGCAACAAGAAAATTGCTATGTCAAGTGTGGTAGGTATTCTAAAATCCAGCCCATGTAGCTTACAATATACAACGTACTCATAAAATGACACCCGAAAATTGAATGTTTATTATCTGCTTGGTACCACGTTTTGGTCACTTTTGCATGTCCAATGCTTAAAACCATCCATAGTATAGATCCTAAAGCATGAGTATGAATGTTTTAACTAAAATATCCATATTAAGAATAGGTAAAATTTGACTTTATTTTCGCACAAAATCATATAAATATTTACTTCAGTACCCGAATTTTATCATTCTTCATCATATTTTAGCTAAAAGAAGACATTGCAACAAGAAAATTGCTATTTTAAGTGTCGTAAGTATTCTAAAATCCAGCCCATGTAGCTTACAATATACAACGTGTTCATAAAGAATAGGTAAAATCTGACTTTATTTTTGTAAAAAATCATATAAATATTTGCTTCCGCGCCCGCATTTTATAATTCTTTATAATATTGTAGCTAAAAGAAAACATGGCAACAAGAAAATTGCTATTTCAAGTGTGGTAGGTAATCTAGAATCCAGCCAATATAGCTTACAATATACAAAGTGTTCATTAAAATGACACCCGAAAATTGAATGTTTATTAACTGATTGGTACCACGTTTTGGTCACTTTTGCATGTCCAATGAATAAACCATCCATAGTATAGATCCTAAAGCATGAATATGAATGTTTTAACAAAAATATCCATTTCAAGAATAGATAAAATCTGACTTTATTTTTGTAAAAAATCATATAAATAATTGCCACCGCGCCCGAATTTTATTATTCTTCATCATATTTTAGCTAAAAGAAAACATTGCATCAATAAAATTGGTATTTCAAGTATGGTAGGTATTCTAGAATCCAGCCCATGTAGCTCACAATATACAACGTATTTACTAAGAATAGGTAAAATCTGACTTTATTTTGTAAAAAATCATATAAATATTTGCTTCCGCGCCCGAATTTTATAATTCCTCATCATATTTTAGCTAAAAGTAAACATTGCAACAAGAAAATTGCTATTTCAAGTGTGGTAGGTATTCTAGAATCCAGCACATGTAGCTTACAATATACAACGTATTCATTAAAATGACACCCGAAAATTGAATGATTATTTTCTGATTAATACCACGTTTTGGTCACTTTTGCATGTCGAATGCTTAAAACCATCCATAGTATAGATCCAAAAGCATGAATATGAATGTTTTAACAAAAAAATCCATTTCAAGAATAGGTAAAATCTGACTTTATTTTTGTAAAAAATCATATAAATATATGCTTCCGCGTCCGAATTTTATAAATCTTCATTATATTTTAGCTAAAAGAAAACATTGCTACAAGAAAATTTCTATTTCAACTGTGGTAGGTATTCTAAAATCCAGCCCATGTAGCTTACAATATATAACGTATTCATTAAAATGACACACGAAAATAGAATGTTTATTATCTGATTGGTAGCACTTTCTGGTCACTTTTGCATGTTCATTGCTTAAAACCATCTATAGCATAGATCCTATAGCATGAATATTAATGTTTTAACAAAAATATCCATTTCAAGAATAGGTAAAATCTGACTTTATTTTTGTAAAAAATCATATAAATATTTGCTTTTGCGCCCGAATTTTATAAATGTTCATTATATTTTAGCTAAAAGAAAACATTGCAACAAAATAATTGCTATTTCAAGTGTGGTAGATATTCTAGAATCCAGCCCATGTAGCTTACAATATACAACGTATTCATTAAAATGACACCCGAAAATTGAATGTTTATTATCTGATTGGTACCACGTTTTGGTCACTTTTGCATGTCCAATGCTTAAAACTATCCATAGTATAGATCATAAAGCATATATATGAATGTTTTAACAAAAATATCCATTTCAAGAATAGGTAAAATCTGACTTTATTTTTGTAAAATATCATATAAATATTTGCTTCAGCGCAGGAATTTTATAATTCTTTATCATATTTTAGATAAAAGAAAACATTGCAACAAGAAAATTGCTATTTCAAGTGTGGTAGGCATTCTTGAATCCAGCCCATGTAGCTTACAATATACAACGTATTCATCAAGATTAGGTAAAATCTGGCTTTATTTTTGTAAAATATCATAAATATTTGTTTCTGCGCCCGAATTTTATAATTCGTCATCATATTTTAGCTAAAAGAAAACAGTGCAACAAGAAACTTGCTATTTCAAGTGTGGTAGGTATTCTAAAATCCAGCCCATGTAGCTTACAATATATAACGTATTCATTAAAATGACACACGAAAATAGAATGTTTATTATCTGATTGGTACCACGTTTTGGTCACTTTTGCATGTCCAATGCTAAAATTATCCATAGTATAGATCCTAAAGCATAAATATGAATGTTGTAACCAAAATGTCCATTTCAAGAATAGGTAAAATCTGATTTAATTTTTGTAAAAAATAATATAAATATTTGCTTACGCGCCCGAATTTTATAATTCTTCATCATTTTTTAGCGAAAAGAAAACATTGCAACAAGAAAATTGCTATTTCAAGTGTGGTATGTATGTGGTATGAATTTTATAATTCCTTATCATATTTTAGCTAAAAGAAAACATTGCAACAAGAAAATTGCTATTTCAAGTGTGGTAGGTATTCTAGAATACAGCCCATGTAGCTTACAATATACAACGTATTCATTAAAATGACACCCGAAAATTAAATGTTTATTATCTGATTGGTACCACGGTTTGGTCTCTTTTGCATGTCCAATGTTTAAAACTATCCATAGTATAGATCCTAAAGCATGAATATGAAAATTTTAACAAAAATATCCATTTCAAGAATAGGTAAAATCTGACTTTATTTTTGTAAAAAATCATATAAATATTTGCTTTTGCGCCCGAATTTTATAAATCTTCATTATATTTTAGCTAAAAGAAAACATTGCAACAAAATAATTGCTATTTCAAGTGTGGTAGATATTCTAGAATCCAGCCCATGTAGCTTACAATATACAACGTATTCATTAAAATGACACCCGAAAATTAATTGTTTATTATCTTATTGGTATTACGTTTTGGTCACTTTGCATATCTAATGCTAAATTTATCCACAGTATAGATCCTAAAGCATGAATATAAATGTTTTAACAAAAATATCCATTTCAAGAATAGGTAAAATCTTACATTTTTTTGTAAAAAAGGATATAAATATTTGCTTCCGCGCGCGAATTTTATAATTCTTCATTATATTTTAGCTAAAAGAAAACATTGCAACAACAAAATTGTTATTTCAAGTGTGGTAGGTAGCTTACAATATACAACGTATTCATTAAAATGACACCCGAAAATTGAATGTTTATTATCTGATTGGTACCACGTTTTTGTCATTTTTGCATGTCCAGTGCTTAAAACCATCCATAGTATAGATCCTAAAGCATGAAAATGAATGTTTATCAAAAATATCCATTTCAAGAATAGGTAAAATCTGCCTTTATTTTTGTAAAAAATTATATATATATATTTGCTTCCGCGCCCGAATTTTATAATTCTTCATCAAATTTTAGCTAAAAGAAATCATTGCAACAAGAAAATTGCTATTTCGAGTGTGGTACGTATTCTAGAATCCAGCCCATGTAGCTCAAAATATACAACATATTCATTAAAATGACACCCGAAAATTGAATGTTTTTTATATGATTGGTACTACGATTTGGTCAATTTGCATGTCCAATGCTTAAAACCATCCATAGTATAGATCCTAAAGCATGAACATGAATGTTTTAACAAAAATATCCATTTCAGGAATAGGTAAAATCTGACTTATTTTTGTAAAAATCATATAAATATTTGCTTCCGCGCCTGACTTTTATAATTCTTCATCATAATTAAGCTAAAAGAAAACATTCAACAAGAAAATTGCTATTTCAAGTGTGGTAGGTATTCTAGAATCCAGCCCATGTATCTTACAATATACAACGTATTCATTAAAATGACACCCGAAAATTGAATGTTTATTATCTGATTGGTACCACGTTTTTGTCATTTTTGCATGTCCAATGCTTAAAACCATCCATAGTATAGATCCTAAAGCACGAATATGAATGTTTTAACAAAAATATCCATTTCAAGAATAGGTAACACCTGACTTTATTTTTGTAAAAAAAATTATAGATATTTGCTTGCGCGCCCGAATTATATAATTCCTTATCATATTTTAGCTAAAAGAAAACATTGCAACAAGAAAATTGCTATTTCAAGTGTGGTAGGTATTCTAGAATCCAGCCCATGTAGCTTACAATATACAACGTATTCATCAAGAATATGTAAAATCTGATTGTATTTTTGTAAAAAATCATATAAATATTTGCTTCCGCGTTTGAATTTTATAATTTTTAATCACATTTTAGCTAAAAGAAAACAGTACAACAAGAAAATTGCTATTTCAAAAGTGGTAGGTATTCTGGAATTCAGCCCATGTAGCTTGCAATATACAACGTATTCATTAAAATGGCACCCGAAAATAGAATTTATATTATTTGATTGGTACCACGTTTTGGTCACTTTTGCATGTCCAATGCTAAATTATCCATAGTACAGATCCTAAAGCATGAATATGAATGTTTTAACAAAAATATCCATTTCAAGAATAGGTAAAATCTAATTTTATTTTTGTAAAAAATCATATAAATGTTTGCTTCCGCGCCCGAATTTTATAATTCATTATTATATTTTACCTAAAAAAAAAACATTACAACAAAAAAATTGCTATTTCAAGTGTGGTAAAGCTACTCTGAGATAGCGCGTCTAGAATACCTACCACACTTGAAATTGCAATTTACTTGTTACAATGTTTTCTTTTAGCTGTAATATGATGAAGAATTATAAAATTCAGGCGCGAAAGAAAATATTTATATTATTTTTTACAAAAATTAAGTCACATTTTACCTATTATTGAAATGGATATTTTTGTTAAAAGATTCATATTCATTCTTTAGAATCTGTACAATGGATGGTTTTAAGCATTGAAGATGCAAAAGTGACCAAAACGAGGTATTAATCAGATAATAAACTTTCAATTTTCGGATGTCTTTTTAATGAATACGTTGAATATTGAAAGCTACATAGGCTGGTTTCTAGAATACCTACCACACTTGTGTTAGAAATTTTCTTGTTCCAATGTTTTCATGTAGTTAAAATATGATGAAGAATTATAAAACTCGGGCGCGAAAGCAAATATTTATATGATTTTTTACAGAAATAAGGTCAGATTTTACCTATTCTTAAAATGGATATTTTTGTTAAAACATTTATATTCATGCTTTAGGATCTATACTATGGATAATTTTAGCATTGGATATGTGAAAGTGACCAAAACGTGGTACCAAATATATAATAAACATTCAATTTTCGTATGTCATTTTAATAAAAACATTTTATATTATAAGCTACATAGGCTGGATTCTAGAATACCTACCACTTTTGAAATAGCAATTTTTTTGTTGCAATGTTTTCTTTTAGCTAAAATATGATGAAAAATTATAAAATTTGGGCGCGGAAGCAAATATTTATATGATTTTTTACAAAAAATAAGTCAGATAAGAAACATTAAATTTTCTGGTGTCATTTTAATGAATACGTTGTATATTGTAAGCTACATGGGCTGGATTCTAGAATACCTACCACACTTGAAATAGCAATTTTCTTGATGCAATGTTTTCTTTTTGCTAAAATATGATGAAGAATTATAAAATTCGGGCGCAGAAGCAAATATTTATATAATTTTTACAAAAATGAAGTCAGATCTATTTTAAGTGTGGTATGTATTCTAGAATCCAGCCCATGTAGCTTACAATATACAACGTATTCATTAAAATGACAACCGAAAATTGAATGTTTATTATCTGATTAGTACCACGTTTTGGTCACTTTTGCATGTCCAATGCTTAAAACCATCCATAGTATAGATCCTAAAGCATAAATATGAATGTTTTAACAAAATTATCCATTTCAAGAATAGGCAAAATCTGACTTTATTTTTGTAAAAAATCATATACATATTTGCTTCCGCGCCCGAATTTAATAATTCTTCATTATATTTTAGCTAAAGAAAACATTGCAACAAGAAAATTGGTATTTCAAGTGGGGTAGGTATTCTAGAATCCAGCCCATGTAGCTTACAATATACAACGTATTCATTAAAATGACAACCGAAAATTGAATGTTTATTATCTGATTAGTACCACGGTTTGGTCACTTTTGCATGTCCAATGCTTAAAACCATCCATAGTATAGATCCTAAGGCATGAATATGAGTGTTTTAATCAGACTTAATTTTTGTAAAACATCATATATATATTTAATTCCGCGACCGAATTTTATAATTCTTTATCATAATTCAGCTAAAACAAAACATTGCAACAAAAAATTGCTATTTCATGTGTGGTAGATATTCCAGAATCCAGCCCATGTAGCTCATAATATACAACGTATTCATTAAAATGACAACCGAAAATTGAATGTTTATTATCTGATTAGTACCCACGTTTTGGTCACTTTTGCATGTCCAATGCTTAAAACCATCAATAGTATAGATCCTAAGGCATGAATATGAATGTTTTAATTTGACTTAATTTTTGTAAAACATCATATAAATATTTAATTCCGCGACCGAATTTTATAATTCTTTATCATAATTCAGCTAAAACAAAACATTGCAACAAAAAATTGCTATTTCATGTGTGGTAGATATTCCAGAATCCAGCCCATGTAGCTCATAATATAAAAAGTATTCATTAAAATGACACCCGAAAATTGAATATTTATTATCTGATTGGTACCACGTTTTGGTCACTTTCACATATCCAATGCTAAAATTATCCATAGTATAGATCCTAAAGCATGAATATAAATGTTTTAACAAAAATATCCATTTTAAGAATACGTAAAATCTGACTTTATTTTTGTAAAAAATCATATAAAAATTTGCTACTTTATGATCTATACTATGGTTGGTTTTAAGCATTGGACAGGCAAAAGTGACCAAAACGTGGTACCAATCAGATAATAAACATTAAATTTTCGGGTGTCATTTTGATGAATACTTTGTATATTAAAAGCTACATGGGCTGGATTCTAGAACACCTACCACACTTAAAATAACAATTTTCTTGTTGCCAAGTTTTCTTTTAGCTAAAATATGATAAAGAAATATAAAATTTCAGCGCGGAAGCAAATATTTATATAATTTTTTACATAATTTATGTCGATTTTACCTATTCTTGAAATAGATATTTTTGTTAAAACATTCATATTCATGCTTTAGGATCTATACTATGGATGGTTTTAAGCATTGTACTTGCAAAAGTGACCAATACGTGGTACCAATCAGATAATAAACATTCAATTTTCGGGTGTCATTTTAATGAATACGTTGTATATTGTAAGCTACATGGGCAGGCTTCTAGAATACCTACCACACTTGAAATAGCAATTTTCTTGTTGCAATGTATTCTTTTAGCTAAAATATGATGAAGTATTATAAAATTCGTTCGCGGAAGCAAATATTTATATGATTTTTTACAAAAATAAAGTCAGATTTTACCTATTCTTGATGAATACGTTGTATATTTTAAGCTACATGGGCTGGATATTAGAAAACCTACCACACTTGAAATAGCAATTTTCTTGTAGCAATGATTTCTTTTAGAAAAAATATGATAAAGAATTATAAGATTCGGGCGCGGAAGTAATTATTTATATGATTTTTTACAAAAAATAAGTCAGATTTTACCTATTCTTGAAATGGTTATTTTTGTTAAAACGTTCATATTCATGCTTTAAGATCAATACTATGGCTAATTTTAGCATTGGACATGCAAAAGTTACCAAAACGTGGTACCAATCAGATAATAAACATTCAATTTTCGGGTGTCATTTTAATAAATACGTTGTATATTGTAAGCTACATAGGCTCGATTCTAGAACACCAACCACAGTTGAAATAGCAATTTTCTTGTTGCAATGTTTTGTTTTAGCTAAAATATGGTGAAGAATTATAAAATTTGGGCGAGGAATCAAATATTTATATGATTTTTTACAAAAAAAAGTCAGATTTTACATATTCTTGAAATGGATATTTTTGTTAAAACATTCATATTCATGCTTTAGGATCTATACTATGGATAATTTTAGCATTGGACATGCAAAAGCGACCAAAACGTGGTACCAATCAGATAATAAACATTCAATTTTGGGGTGTCACTTTAATGAATACGTTGTATATTGTAAGCTACATAGGCTGGATTCTAGAATACCAACCACAGTTGAAATAGCAATTTTCTTGTTGCAATGTTTTGTTTTAGCTAAATTATGGTGAAGAATTATGAAATTCGGGCGAGGAAGCAAATATTTATATGATTTTTTACAAAAATAAAGTCAGATTTTACCTATTCTTAAAATGGATATTTTACTTAAACCATTCATATGCATGCCTTAGGATCTATACTATCGCTGGTTTTAAACATTGGATATGCAAAAGTGACCAAAACGTGGTACCAATCAGATATAAAAATTTTATTTTCGGGTGTCATTTTAATAAATTCGTTGTATATTGTAAGCTACATGGGAAAGATTCTAGAATACCTACCACACTTGAAATAGCAATTTTCTTGATGCAATGTTTTCTTTTAGTTAAATATGATAAAGAATTATAAAATTCGGGCGCGGAAGCAAATATTTATATGATTTTATACAAAAAACTCTGAGATAGCGCGTTATTCTTGAAATGGATATTTTTGTTCAAACATTCATATTCATGCTTTAGGATCTATACTATGGATGGTTTTAAGCATTGGACATGCGAAAGTGACCAAAACGTGGTACCAAATAGATAATAAACATTCAATTTTCGGTTGTCATTTTAATAAATACGTTGTATATTATAAGCTACATGGGCTGGATTCTAGAATACCTACCACTTTTGAAATAACATTTTTTTGTTGCAATGTTTTCTTTTAGCTAAAATATGATGAAAAATTATAAAATTCGGGCGCGGAAGCAAATATTTATATGATTTTTTACAAATATAAAGTCAGATTTTAACTATTCTTGAAATGGATATTTTAGTTAAAACATTCATATTCATGCTTTAGCATCTATACTATGGATAATTTTAGCATTAGACATGCAAAAGTGACCAAAACGTGGTACCAATCAGATAATAAACATTAAATTTTTGAGTGTCTTTTTAATGAATACGTTGTATATTGTAAGTTACATGGGCTGGATTCTAGAATACCTATCACACTTAAAATAGCAATTTTCTTGTTGCAATGTTTTCTTTTTGCTAAATTATGATGAAGAATTATAAAATTCGGGCGCGGAAGCAAATAATTATATGATTTTTTACAAAAATTATGTCAAATTTTACCTATTCTTGAAATGGATATTTTTGTTCAAACATTCATATTCATGCTTTAGGATCTATACTATCGCTGGTTTTAAGCATTGGATATGCAAAAGTGACCAAAACGTGGTACGAATCAGATAATAAAATTTTATTTTCGGGTGTCATTTTAATAAATACGTTGTATATTGTAAGCTACATGGGCTGGATTCTAGAATACCTACCACTTTTGAAATAGCAATTTTTTGATGCTATGTTTTCTTTTAGCTAAAATATGATGAAAATTTATTAAATTCGGGCGCGGAAGCAAATATTAATATGATTTTTTACAAATATAAAGTCAGAATTTACCTATTCTTGAAATGGATATTTTTGTTAAAACATTCATATTCATGCTTTAGGATCTATACTATGGATAATTTTAGCATAAGACACGCAAAAGTGACCAAAACGAGGTACCACTCAGATAATAAACATTCAATTTTCGGACGTCATTTTAATGAATACGTTTTATATTGTAAGCTACATGGGCTGGATTCTAGAATACCTACCACACTTGAAGTAGCAGTTTTCTTGTTGCAATGTTTTCTTTTAGCTAAAATATGATAAAGAATTATAAAATTCGGGCGCGGAAGCAAATATTTATATGATTTTTTACAAAAATAAAGTCAGATTTTACCTCTACTTGAAATGGATATTTTTGTTAAAACATTCATATTCATGCTTTAGGATCTATACTATAGATGGTTTTAAGCATTGGACATGCAAAAGTGACTAAATCGTGGTACCTATCAGTTAATAAACATTCAATTTTCGGGTATCATTTTAATAAATACGTTGTATATTGTAAGCTACATGGGCTGTATTCTAGAATACCTACCACACTGGAAATAGCAGTTTTCTTGTTGCAATGTTTTCTTTTAGCTAAAATATGATAAAGAATTATAAAATTCGGGCGCGGAAGCAAATATTTATATGATTTTTTACAAAAATAATGACAGATTTTACCAATTTTTGAAATGGATATTTTTGTTAAAACAGTCATATTCATGCTTTAGGATCTATACTATGGATGGTTTTAAGCATTGGACTTGCAAAAGTGACCAAACCGTGGTACTAATCAGATAATAAACATTTAATTTTCGGATGTCATTTTAATGAATACTTTGCATATTATAAGCTACATGGGCTGGATTTTAGAATACCTACCACACTTGAAATAGCAATTTTCTTGTTGCAATGTTTTCTCTTAGCTAAAATATGATAAAGAATTATAAAATTCTTGCGCGAAAGCAAATATTTATATGATTTTTTATAAAAGAAAATCAGATCTTACCTATTCTTGAAATTGATATTTTTGTGAAAACATTCATATTCATGCTTTAGGATCTATACTATGGATGGTTTTAAGCATAAGACATGCAAAAGTGACCAAACCGTGGTACCAATCAGATAATAAACATTAAATTTTTGGGTGTCATTTTGACGAATACGTTGTATATTGTAAGCTACATGGGCTGGATTCGAGAATAACTACCACACTTGAAATAGCAATTTTCTTGTTGCAATGTTTTGTTTTATCTAAAATATGATGACAAATTATAAAATTTGGGCGCGGAACCAAATATTTATATAATTTTTAACAAAAATTACGTCAGATTTTACCTATTCTTGAAATGGATATTTTTGTTGAAAAATTCTTATTCATGCATTAGGATCTATACTATGGATAATTTTAGCATTGTACACCCAAAAGTTACCAAAACGTGTTTCCAATCAGATAATAAACATTCACTTTTCGGGTGTCATTTTAATGAATACGTTGTATATTGTAAGCTACATGAGCTGGATTCTAGAATTCCTACCACACTTGAAATAGCAATTTTCTTGTTGCAGTGATTTCTTTTAGCTAAAATATGATGAAGAATTATAAAGTTCAAGCGCGGAAGAAATTATTTATATGGTTTTTTACGAAAATAAAATCAGATGTTACCTATTCTTGAAATGGTTATTTTTGTTAAAACATTCATATTCATGCTTTAGCATCTATACTATGGCTAATTTTAGCATTGGACATGCAAAAGTGACCAAAACCTGGTACCAATTAGATAATAAACATTCAATTTTCGGGTGTCATTTTAATGAATACGTTGTATATTGTAAGCTACATAGGCATGATTCTAGAATACCTACCACAATAGATATAGCAATTTTCTTGTTGCAATGTTTTCCTTTAGTTAAATTATGATAAAGAAATATAAAATTCGAGCGCGGAAGCAAATATTTATACGAATTTTTACAAAAATATAGTCTGATTTTACCTATTCTTGAAATGGATATTTTTGTTAAAACATTATATTCATGCTTTATCATCTATGCTATGGATAATTTTAGCATTGGACACGCAAAAGTTACCAAAACGTGTTACCAATCAGATAATAAACATTAAATTTTCGGGTGTCATTGTAATGAATACGTTGTATATTGTAAGCTATATGAGCTGGATTCTAGAATACCTACCACACTTGAAATAGCAATTTTCTTGTTGCAATGATTTCTTTTAGCTAAAATATGATGAAGAATTATAAAATTCGGGCGCGGAAGCAAATATTTATATAATTTTTTACAAAAATAAAGTCAGATTTTACTTATTCTTGATTAATACTTTGTATATTGTAATCTACATGGGCTGGATTCTAGAATAAGTACCACACTTGACATAGCAATTTTCTTGTTGCAATGTTTTCTTTTAGCTAAAATGTGATGATGAATTATAAAGTTGGATTGCATTGGATATGCAAAAGTGACCAAAACGTGGTACCAATTAGATAATAAACATTCATTTTTCGGGTGTCATTTTAATGAATACGTTGTATATTGTAAGCTACAGGGGCTGGATTCTAGAATACCTACTACACTTGAAATAGCAATTTTCTTGTTGCAATGTTTTCTATTAGCTAAAATATGTTGAAGAATTATAAAATTCGGGCGCGGAACCAATTATTGATATGATTTTTTACAAGAAGAAAGTCAGATTTTTCCTATTTCTGATGAATACGTTGTATATTGTAAGCTACATGGGCTGGATTCTAGAATACCTACCACACTTCAAATAGCAATTTTCTTGTTGCAATGTTTTCTTTTAGCTAAAATATAATAAAGATTTATAAAATTCGGGCGCGGAAGCAAATATTTATATGATTTTTTACAAAAATAAAGTCAGATTTTACCTATTCTTGATAAATACGTTCTATATTGTAAGCTACATGTGCTGGATTCTAGAATACCTACCTCACTTGAAATAGCAATTTTCTTATTGCAATGTTTTCTTTTAGCTAAAATATGATAAAGAATTATAAAATTCGGGCGCGGAAGCAATTATTTATATGATTTTTTACAAAAATAAAGTCAGATTTTTACCTTTTCTTGATGAATACGTTGTATATTGTAAGCAACATGGGCTAGAATCTAGAATAACTACCTCACTTAAAATAGCAATTTTCTTGTTGCAATGTTTTCTTTCAGCTAAAATATGATGAAGAATTATAAAATTCGGTTGCGGAAGCAAATATTTATATGATTTTTTACAAAAATAAAGTCAAATTTTACCTATACTTGATCAATTCGTTGTATATTGTAAGCTACATGGGCTCGATTCTAGAATACCTACCACACTTAAAATACCAATTTTTTTGTTGCAATGTTTTCTTTTAGTTAAAATATAATAAAGAATTATAAAATTCGGGCGCGAAGCAAATATTTATATGATTTTTTTTCCAAAATACAGTCATATTTTACATTATCTTGATGAATACGTTGTATATTGTAAGCTACATGGGCTGGATTCTAGAATACCTACCACACGTAAAATAGCAATTTTCTTGTTGCAATGTTTTCCTTCAGCAAAAATATGATGAAGAATTATAAAATTCGGGCGCGGAAGCAATTATTTATATGATTTTTTACAAAAATACAGTTAGATTTTACCTATTCTTGATGAATACGTTGTATAATGTAAGCTACATGGGCTGGATTCTAGAATACCTACCACACTTGAAATAGCAATTTTTTTGTTGCAATGTTTTCTTGTAGCTAAAATTTAATAAAGAATTATAAAATTCGGGCGCGGAAGCAAATATTTATATGATTTTTTACAAAAATAAAGTCAGATTTTACCTATTCTCGAAATGGATTTTTTTTAAAACATTCATATTCATGCTTTAGGATCTATACTATGGATAATTTTGCCATTGGACATGCAAAAGGGACCAAAACTTGGTACCAATCTGATAATAAACATTCAATTTTCGGATGTCATTTTAATGAATACGTTATATATTGTAAACTACATTGGCTGGTTTCTAGAATACCTACCACACTTGAAATAGCAATTTTTTTGTTGCAATGTTTTCTATTAGCTAAAATGTGATGAAAATTATAAAATTCGGGCGCAAAAGCAAATATTTTTATGATTTTTTACTAAAATAAAGTCAGATTTTACCTATTATTGATGAATACGTTGCATATTGTAAGCTACATGGGCTGGATTCTAGAATACCTACCACACTTGAAATAGCAATTTTCTTGTTGCAATGTTTTCTTTTAGCTAAAATATGATAAGGAATTATAAAATTCGGGCGCGGAAGGAAATATTTATAAGAGTTTTTACAAAAATAAAGTCAGATTTTACCTATTCTTGATGAATACGTTGTATATTGTAAGCTACATGGGCTGATTTCTAGAATACCTTCCACACTTGAAATAGCAATGTTTTTGTTGCAATGTTTTCTTTTAGCTAATATATAATAAAGAATTAAAAATTCGGGCGCGGAAGCAAATATTTATATGTTTTTTTACAAAAATAAAGTCAGATTTTACCTATTCTCGAAATAAAAATATTTTTTAATACATTCATATTTATGCTTTAGGATCTATACTATGGATAATTTTGGCATTGGACATGCAAAAGTGACCAAAACCTGGTACCAATCTGATAATAAACATTCAATTTTCGGATGTCATTTTAATGAATACGTTGTATATTGTAAACTACATG
Organism: Stenolophus ochropezus; assembly: GCA_035578165.1. NCBI lineage: Eukaryota > Metazoa > Arthropoda > Insecta > Coleoptera > Carabidae > Stenolophus > Stenolophus ochropezus. Next base: position 29,518 of record JAQOWZ010000282.1, on the reverse strand, counting down.
TGCTGAATTCTAGAATAACTACCACACTTGAAATAGCAATTTTCTTGTTGCAATGTTTTCTTTTAGCTAAAATATAATAAAGAATTATAAAATTCGGGCGCGGAAGCAAATATTTATATGATTTTTTATACAAAATAATGTTAGATTTTACCTATTCTTGATGAATACGTTGTATATTGTAAGCTACAGTGGCTGGATTCTAGAATACCTACCACACTTGTAATAGCAATTGTTTTATTGCAATGCTTTCTTTTAGCTAAAATATGATAAAGAAATATAAAATTTTACCTATTCTTGATGAATACGTTGTATATTGTAATCTACAAGGCCTGGATTCTGGAATATCTACTACACTTGAAATAGCAATTTTCATGGTGCTATGTATTCGTTTAGCTGAAATATGATGAAGATTTATATAATTCTGGCACGGAAGCAAATATAAATATGAATTTTAAAAAAATTAAAGTCAGATTTTACCTATTTTTGAAATGGATATTTTTGTTAAAACATTCGTATTCATGCTTAAGGATCTATATCAGGCGTCGGCAACCTATGGCACGCGTGCCAGGCTTGGCACGCGATGGGGTTCTGAATGGCACTCTACAAAGTAATCAGGGAAATCGCGAAAATATCGAGACGAAGGGATTTTTAAATAAGAGAAAATGTTTAATTATAATTATTTATCTAACGTGGCTCGCTAATGTCACGGAAATCTGCGCGAAGGGTGAGTGAGAGCGCATTCGGAGTAAAAGGGATGAAAAATGCGCAGCGCCGACTAGTTATCGAAGCGGACTTCACAAATGTTCAAGCTGGAATGACATTCGCCCCTCTCTTTCTCGTTTTGCTACTGCGCACCATTTGCCTGTAATACCAGTTAAACTTGCATTTCGTTTAATACTGGTCGTTACTTTCCGTTCTAACTTTTTTGTGAAGACTTGTATCTTATTGGTTTAATATTTGTTATAATTCATCCATATTTAATCAAATGGAGGGTAAGAAACAAAAACTAAATGTTCGCGGTTTTCAAGACTATTGGACGAATGAATATGGATTTATACAACAAAAGGATCGTGCTGTATGTGCGATATGCCGCGAAAGTGTAGTATGCCGCACGTCAAGTGTACAAAGACATTTCCAAACCAAACATCAGTCCACATTTAATAGCAACGATGAGAAATGTGAAACTATAAAGAGAGCTGTTTCTGGTTATAAGAAACAAGTAACTTTTTTTTGTGGAATAACTGGAACGAAGGCTAAAGCGATAGAATGCAGCTTCGCAATTGCTCATTGCATAGCTGCCAAAGGCAAACCCTTTACAGATGGGGAATATATATAAAGAAAATCTTCATAAAAAGTGCTGAAAAGTTGTTTAGCGATTTACCTAACCAACAAACCATATTATCCCGAATTCGAGAAATACCGGCTTCTGCGCGAACAATTGAAAGAAGAATAACTGAAATGACAGACAATGTAACAACAAAACAGAATTCTGGATTACAAGAAGCTGTTTCATTTAGCGTCGCTGTTGATGAAAGTACCGATGTAAATGATATTGCGCGGCTTGCAGTATGTGCACGGTATTGTGATAAAGGTTAAGTTTATGAAGAATTGTGCAATTTGATTCCTCTGTCTGGGACAACTAAGGGGCAGGATATTCTTGCTTCATTCATAAATTATTTTGACAGCAAGAACATTAATATCAAAAAAATATTTTGTGTAACTACTGACGGCGCACCTGCAATGATTGGCAAGGATAGAGGATTTGTCAAACTTCTTGAAAATCATATTGGACATAAAATATTGAACTTCCATTGTATAATACACCAGGAAAGTTTAGTTGCCAAAATTTCGTCACAGCGCTTAGTTCCTGTAATGAACACTGTTGTTAAAATAGTTAATTTCATAGTGTCGCGCTCTTCATTGACACACAGGCAATTTAAATCTCTTTTAGAAGAAATGGAAAGTGAATATGTTAACCTCCCCTTATACAGCCATGTTCGCTGGCTTAGTCGAGGCAATGTCTTGAATAAGTTTGTGTCATGTCTGGAACACATTAAAGTTTTTCTTAATGAAAAGGAACAACATTTTCCCGAATTGAACGATAAAGAATGGTTATGCAAATTGATGTTTCTGACTGATATAACTAAACATCTCAATGAACTAAACTTAAGATTGCAAGGAAAGCGCCAAACTGTGCTCGAACTTTTTGAATATTGAACAGGATTTGCTACAAAATTAAATGTATTTTTATGTGATATTAATACTAGTACCTACAAATACTTCCCAAATATTAAAGCGCTTGCAAATAAATCGACCATAGACAAAGATGAACTTAAAACCTACGTTGAAGCACTTAAAGATGAATTTTCCAGAAGATGCAAAGACTTTGAAGCTTATGTGCCTATATTTTCCTTCCTCATAAAACCAGATTTAATAGATCCATTAATAATACCGTTTGATTTTTCAATTTTTGAGTGGATGAATGTTGATAATTTTGAAATGGAACTTATCGAACTAATATCTTCAGAATTATGGAAAACAAAATTTAAGGAATTACGAAAAAATCTGGAAGATGACTCTATGGAAAAATCGACTGCTATATTAAATTGTTGGATGTCATTGCCGGAAAGATTTAATTGTTTAAAGAAAATTGCATGTGCTCTCCTTTCCGCTTTTGGTTCCACATATCTCTGTGAACAAATTTTTTCTCACATGAAACATATTTTGAGTCCACAAAGAAGTCGTTTAACAACTGAACATTCAGAATCTTGTGTGAAATTAAAAGTCACAAATTATACCCCTGATATTGAAATATTAAGCAAAAATGTGCAGGGACAAGGGTCGCATTAAAATTTTTTAATTTATGTTAGAATTTTATGTTATTTTTTTAATAAATATGTTTAAAAGATAAATTTGGTATAAAAATCTTCTCCTCTAGAACCTCATTATATAATTTAGAATTAAGGCGGCACCCTGAATTATATTGGTAGAGTGGCTTGGCACACCACAGCTAAAAGGTTGCCGACCCCTGATCTATATTATGGATAATTTTAGCATTGGACATGCAAAAGTGACCAAAACGTGGTACCAATCAGATCACAAAGATTCAATTTTTGGGTGTCATTTTAATGAATACGTTGTATATTGTAAGCTACATGGGCTGGATTCTAGAATAAGTACCAGACTTGAAATAGCAATTTTCTTGTTGCAATGTTTTCTTTTAGCTAAAATATGATAATGAATTATAAAATTCGGGCGTGGAATCAAATATTTATATGATGTTTTACAAAAATAAAGTCAGATATTACCTATTCTTGATGAATACGTTGTATATTGTAAGCTACATGGGCTTGATTCTAGAATACCTACCACACTTGAAATAGCAATGTTTACTTTTAGCTAAAATATGATGAAGTATTATAAAATTCGGGCGCGGAAGCAAATATTTATATGATTTTTTACAAAAATAAAGTCAGATTTTACCTATTCTAGAAATGGATATTTTTATTAAAACATTCATTTTCATGCTTTAGGATCTATAATATGGATAATTTTAGCATTAGACATGCAAAAGTGACCAAAACGTGGTACCAATCAGATAAAAAACATTCAATTTTTGGAAGTCGTTTTAATGAATACCTTGTATATTGTAAATTACATGGGCTGGATTCTAGAATACCTACCACACTTGAAATAGCAATTTTCTTGTTGCAATGTTTTCTTTTAGCTAAAATATGATGAAGAATTATAAAATTCGGGCGCGGATGCAAATATTTATATGATTTTTTACAAAAATAAAGTAAAATTTACCTATTCTTGATGAATACGTTGTATATTGTAAGCTACATGGACTGGATTCTAGAATACCTACCACACTTGAAATAGCAATTTTCTTGTTGCAATGTTTTCTTTTAGCTAAAATATAATAAAGAATTATAAAATTCGGGCGTGGAAGCAAATATTCATATGATTTTTTACAAAAATAAAGTCATATTTTACCTATTCTTGAAATGGAGACTTTTGTTAAAACATTCGTATTCATGGTTTAGGATCTATACCATGGATAGTTTTAAGCATTGGACATGCAAAAGTGGCCAGAAATGTGGTACCAATCAGATAATAAACATTTAATTTTCAGGTGTCATTTTAATGAATACATTGCATATTGTAAGCTACATGGGCTGGATTCTAGAATACCTAACACACTTGAAATAGCAAATTTTCTTGTTGCAATGTTGTCATTTAGCTAATATATGGTGAAGAATTATAAAATTCGGGCGCGGAAGCAAATATTTATATGATTTTTAACAAAAATAAAGTCAGATTTTACCTATTCTTGATGAATACGTTGTATATTGTAAGCTACATGGGCTGGATTATAGAATACCAACTACACTCGAAATAGCAATTTTCTTGTTGCAATGTTTTACTTTAGCTAAAATATGATGAAGAATTATAAAATTTGGGCGCGAAAGCAAATATTTATAAGATTTTTTACAAAAATAAAGTCAGATTTTACCTATTCTTGATGAATACGTTGTATATTGTAAGCTACATGGGCTGGATACTAGTATACCTACCACACTAAAAATAGCAATTTTCTTGTTACAATGTTTTTTTTCAGCTAAATTATGATGAAAAATTATCATATTCGGGCGCGGAAGCAAATATTTATATGATTTTTTACAAAAATAATGTCAGATTTTACCTATGCTTGATGAATACGTTGTATATTGTAAGCTACATGGGCTGGATTCTAGAATACCTACCAAACTTGAAATAGCAATTTTCTTGCTGCAATGTTTTCTATTAGCTAAAATGTGATAAAGAATTATAAAATTCGGGCGCGGAAGCAAATATTTTTATGATTTTTTACAAATATTAAGTCAGATTTTACCTATTATTGATTAATACGTTGCATATTGTAAGCTACATGGGCTGGATTTTAGAATACCTACCACACTTGAAATAGCAATTTTCTTGTTGCAATGTTTTCTTTTAGCTAAAATATGATAAGGAATTATAAAATTTGGGCGCGGAAGCAAATATTTATATGAATTTTTACAAAAATAAAGTCAGATTTTACCTATTCTTGATGAATACTTTGTATATTGTAAGCTACATGGGCTGAATTCTAGAATACCTACCATACTTAAAATAGCAATGTTCTTGTTTCAATGTTTTCTTGTAGCTAAAATATAATAAAGAATTAAAAATTCGGGCGCGGAATCAAATATTTATATGATTTTTTATACAAAATTATGTTAGATTTGACCTATTCTTGATGAATACGTTGTATATTGTAAGCTACAGGGGCTGGATTCTAGAATACCTACTACACATGAAATAGCAATTTTCTTGTTGCAATGTTTTCTTTTAGCTAAAATATGATGAAGAATTATAAAATTCTGGCGCGAAAGCAAATATTTATATGATTTTTTACAAAAATAAAGTCAGATTTTACCTATTTTTGAAATGGATGTTTTTGTAAAAACAATCATATTCATGCTTTAGGATCTATACTATGTATGGTTTTAAGCATTGGACATGCAAAAGTGACCAAAACGTGGTATTAATCAGATAATAAACAATAAATTTTCGGGTGTTATTTTAATAAATACGTTGTATATTGTATGCTACATGGAATGGATTCTCGAATACCTACCACACTTGAAACTGCAATTTTCTTGTTGCAATGTTTTCTTTTAGCTAAAATATGAAGAAGAATTATAAAATTCGGGCGCAGAAGCAAATATTTATCTGAGTTTTTACAAAAATAAAGTCAGATTTTACCTAATCTTGATTAATACGTTGTATATTGTAAGCTACATGGGCTGGATTCTAGAATACCTACCACACTTGTAATAGCAATTTTCTTATTGCAATGTTTTCTTTTAGCTAAAATATGATAAAGAAATATAAAATTTTACCTATTCTTGATGAATACGTTGTATATTGTAATCTACAAGGCCTGGATTCTGGAATATCTACTACACTTGAAATAGCAATTTTCATGTTGCTATGTATTCTTTTAGCTGAAATATGATGAAGATTTATATAATTCTGGCACGGAAGCAAATATAAATATGAATTTAAAAAAAAAAATAAAGTCAGATTTTACCTATTTTTGAAATGGATATTTTTGTCAAAACATTCGTATTCATGCTGTAGGATCTATATTATGGATAATTTTAGCATTGGACATGCAAAAGTGACCAAAACGTGGTACCAATCAGATCACAAAAATTCAATTTTTGGGTGTCATTTTAATGAATACGTTGTATATTGTAAGCTACATGGGCTGGATTCTAGAATACGTACCACACTTGAAATAGCAATTTTCTTGTTGCAATGTTTTCTTTTAGCTAAAATATGATAAAGAATTATAAAATTCGGGCGTGGAATTAAATATTTACATGATGTTTTACAAAAATAAAGTCAGATATTACCTATTCTTGATGAATACGTTGTATATTGTAAGCTACATGGGCTTGATTCTAGAATACCTACCACACTTGAAATAGCAATGTTTACTTTTAGCTAAAATATGATGAAGTATTATAAAATTCGGGCGCGGAAGCAAATATTTATATGATTTTTTACAAAATTAAAGTCAGATTTTACCTATTCTAGAAATGGATATTTTTATTAAAACATTCATTTTCATGCTTTAGGATCTATACTATGGATAATTTTAGAATTAGACATGCAAAAGTGACCAAAACGTGGTACCAATCAGATAAAAAACATTCAATTTTTGGATGTCGTTTTAATGAATACCTTGTATATTGTAAATTATATGGGCTGGATTCTAGAATACGTACCACACTTGAAATAAAATATGATAAAGAATTATAAAATTCGGGCGTGGAATTAAATATTTACATGATGTTTTACAAAAATAAAGTCAGATATTACCTATTCTTGATGAATACGTTGTATATTGTAAGCTACATGGGCTTGATTCTAGAATACGTACCACACTTGAAATAGCAATGTTTACTTTTAGCTAAAATATGATGAAGTATTATAAAATTCGGGCGCGGAAGCAAATATTTATATGATTTTTTACAAAAATAAAGTCAGATTTTACCTATTCTAGAAATGGATATTTTTATTAAAACAATCATTTTCATGCTTTAGGATCTATACTATGGATAACTTTAGCATTAGACATGCAAAAGTGACCATAACGTGGTACCAATCAGATAAAAACATTCAATTTTTGGATGTCGTTTTAATGAATACCTTGTATATTGTACATTACATGGGCTGCATTCTAGAATACCTACCTCACTTGAAATAGCAATTTTCTTGTTGCAATGTTTTCTTTTAGCTAAAATATGATAAAGATTTATAAAATTCGAGCGCGGAAGCAAATATTTATATGATTTTTTACAAAAATAAAGTCAGATTTTACCTATTCTTGATGAATACGTTGTATATTGTAAGCTACATGGGCTGCATTATAGAATACCTACCCCACTTGAAATAGCAATTTTCTTGTTGCAATGTTTTCTTTTAGCTAAAATATGATTAAGAATTATAAAACTCGGGCGCGGAAGCAAATATTTATATGATTTTTTACAAAAATAAAGTCAGATTTTACCTATTCTTGATGAATACGTTGTATATTGTAAGCTACATAAGCTGCATTCTAGAATACCTACCAAACTTGAAATAGCAATTTTCTTGTTGCAA
>JAQOWZ010000282.1:0-21794 GCA_035578165.1 Stenolophus ochropezus | reverse complement strand
AATTGTAATATTCGCAGAGCAATAAAAAAACGAGCTACCTGTCTAACGACAATATATAGTTTTTGTTAAAACATTCATATACATGCTTTAGGATCTATACTATGGATGGTTTTAAGCATTGGACATGCAAAAGTGACCAAAACGTGGTACCAATTAGATAATAAACATTCAATTTTCGGGTGTCATTTTAATGAATACGTTGTATATTGTAAGCTACATGTGCAGGATTGTAGAATACCTACCACACTTAAAATAGCAATTTTCTTGTTGCAATGTTTTCTTTTACCTAAAATATGATAAAGAATTATAAAATTCGGGCGCGAAAGCAAATATTTATATGATTTTTTAAAAATTAAAGTCAGATTTTACCTATCTTGATGAATACGTTGTAAATTGTAAGCTACATGGGTTGGTTTCTATAATACCTACCACACTTGAAATAGCATCTTTCTTGTTGCAATGTTTTCTTTTAGCTAAAATATGATGAAGAATTATAAAATTCGGGCGCGAAAGCAAATATTTATATGATTTTTTACAAATTTAAAGTGAGATTTTACCTATCTTGATGAATACGTTGTATATTGTAAGCTACATGGGTTGGTTTTTATATAACCTACCACACTTGAAATAGCATCTTTCTTGTTGCAATGTTTTCTTTTAGCTAAAATATGATGTAGAATTATAAAACTCGGGCGCTGAAGCAAGTATTTATATAAATTTTTACAAAAATTAAGTCAGATTTTACCTATTCTTGAATTGGATATTTTTGTTAAAACATTCATATACATGCTTTAGGATCTATACTATGGATGGTTTTAAGCATTGGACATGCAAAAGAGACCAAAACGTGGTACCAATAAGATAATAAACATTTAATATTCGGGTGTCATTTTAATGAATACGTTGTACATTGTAAGCTACATGGGCTGGATTCTAGAATACCTACCACACTTGAAATAGCATATTTCTTGTTGCAATGTTTTCTTTTAGCTAAAATATGATGAAGAATTATTAAATTCGGGCGCGGACGCAAATATTTATATGATTTTTTAGAAAAATAAAGTCAGATTTTACCTATTCTTGATGAACACGTTGTATATTGTAAGCTACTTGGGCTGGATTCTAGAATACCTACCACACTTGAAATAGCAATTTTGTTGTTGCAATATTTTATTTTAGCTAAAATATGATTAAGAATTGTAAAATTCGGGCGCGGAATCAAATATTTATATGATTTTTTACAAAAATAAAGTCAGATTTTACCAATTCTTGATGAATACGTTGTATATTGTAAGCTACATGGGCTGGATTCTAGAATACCTACCACATTTGAAATAGCAATTTTCTTGTTGCAATGTTTTCTTTTAGCTAAAATATGATGAAAAATTATAAAACTCGGGCGCTGAAGCAAATATTTAAATGATTTTTTTCAAAAATAAAGTCAGATTTTACCTATTCTTGAAATGGATAGTTTTGTTAAAACATTCATATGCATGCTTTAGGATCTATACTATGGATGGTTTTTAGCATTGGACATGCAAAAGTGACCAAAACGTGGTATTAATCAAATAATAAACATTCTATTTTAAGGTGTCATTTTAATGAATACATTGTATATTGTAAGCTACATGGGTTGGATTCTAGAATACCTAACACACTTGAAATAGTAGTTTTCTTGTTGCAATATTTTCTTTTAGCTAAAATATGATGACGAATTATTAAATTCGGGCGCGGAAGCAAATATTTATATGATTTCTTACAAAAATACAGTCAGGTTATACCTACTTTGTTGAATACGTTTGTATATTGTAAGCTACATAGGCTGGATTCTAGAGTACCTACCACACTTGAAATAGCAATTTTCCTGTTGCAATGTTTTTTTTGGCTAAAATATGATGAAGAATTGTAAAATTCGGGCGCTGAAGCAAATGTTTTTATAATTTTTTACAAAAATAAAGTCAGATTTTACCTATTATTGAAATGGATATTTTTGTTAAAACATTGTTATTCATGCTTTAGGATTTATACTATGTATCGTTTTAAGCATTGGTCATGCAAAAGTGACCAAAACGTGGTACCAATCAGATAATAAACCTTCAATTTTCGGGTGTCATTTTCATGAACACGTTGTATATTGTAAGCTACATGGGCTGGATTCTAGAATACCTACCACACTTGAAATAGCAATTTTGTTGTTGCAATGTTTTATTTTAGCTAAAATATGATTAAGAATTGTAAAATTCGGGCGCGGAAGCAAATATTTATATGATTTTTTACAAAAATAAAGTCAGATTTTACCTATTCTTGATGAATACGTTGTATATTTTAAGCTACATGGGCTGGATTCTAGAATACCTACCACACTTGAAATAGCAATTTTCTTGTTACAATGTTTTCTTTTAGCTAAAGTTTAATAAAGAATCATAAAACTCGTGCGATTAAGCAAAAATTTATATGATTTTTTTCAAAAATAAAGTCAGATTTTACCTATTCTTGAAATGGATATTTTTGTTAAAACATTCATATTCATGCTTTAGGATCTATACTATGTATGGTTTTAAGCATTGGACATGCAAAAGTGACCGAAACGTGGTACCAATCAGATAATAAACATTAATTTTTCCGGTGTCATTTTAATGAATACGTTGTATATTGTAAGCTACATGGGCAGGATTCTAGAATACCTACCACACTTAAATTAGCAATTTTCTTGTCGCAATGTTTTCTTTTAGCTAAAATATAATAAAAAATTATAAAATTCGGGCGCGAAAGCAAATATTTATGTGATTTTTTACAAAATTAAAGTCAGATTTTACCTATCTTGATGAATACGTTGTATATTGTAAGCTACATGGGTTGGTTTCTATAATACCTACCACACATGAAATAGCATCTTTCTTGTTGCAATGTTTTCTTTTAGCTAAAATATGATGAAGAATTATAAAACTCGGTCGCTGAAGCGAGTATTTATATAAATTTTTACAAAAATAAAGTCAGATTTTACCTATTCTTGAATTGGATATTTTTGTTAAAACATTCATATACATGCTTTAGGATTTATGCTATGGATGGTTTTAAGCATTGGACATGCAAAAGTGACCAAAACGTGGTACCAATAAGATAATAAACATTCAATTTTTGGGTGTCATTTTAATGAATACTTTGTATATTGTAAGCTACATGCGCTGGATTCTGGAATACCTACCACACTTGAAATAGCAATTTTCTTGTTGCAATGTATTCTTTTAGCTAAAATATGATGAAGAATTATTAAATTCGGACGCGGAAGCAAATATTTATATGATTTTTTACAAAAATACAGTCAGATTATACCTATTTTTGATGAATACCTTTGCATATTGTAAGCTACATAGGCTGGATTCTAGAGTACCTACCACACTTGAAATACCAATTTTGTTGTTGCAATGTTTTTTTTTTAGCTAAAATATGATAAAGAATTATAAAATTCGGGCGCGAAAGCAAATATTTTTATAATTTTTTACAAAAATAAAGTCAGATTTTACATATTATTGAAATGGATATTTTTGTTAAAACATTGTTAATCATGCTTTAGGATCTATACTATGTATAGTTTTAAGCATTGGACATGCAAAAGTGACTTAAACGAGGTACCAATCAGATAATAAACCTTCAATTTTCGGGTGTCATTTTCATGAACACGTTGTATATTGTAAGCTACATGGGCTGAATTCTAGAATAACTACCACACTTGAAATAGCAATTTTGTTGTTGCAATGTTTTATTTTAGCTAAAATATGATTAAGAATTGTAAAATTCGGGCGCGGAAGCAAATATTTATATGATTTTTTACAAAAATAAAGTCAGATTTTACCTATTCTTGATGAATACGTTGTATATTGTAAGCTACAAGTGCTGGATTCTAGAATACCTACCACACTTGAAATAGCAATTTTCTTGTTGCAATGTTTTCTTTTAGCTACAATATGATGAAGAATTATAAAACTCGGGCGCTGAAGCAAATATTTATATGATTTTTTTCAAAAATAAAGTCAGATTTTACCTATTCTTGAAATGGATATATTTGTTAAAACATTCATATTCATGCTTTAGGATCTATACTATGGATGGTTTTAAGCATTGGACATGCAAAAGTGACCAAAACGTGGTACTAATCAGATAATAAACATTCAAATATTGGGTGTCATATTAATGAATACTTTGTATATTGTAAGCTACATGGGCTGGATTCTAGAATACCTACCACACTTGAAATAGCAATTTTCTTGTTGTTATGCTTTCTTTCAGCTAAAATATGATAAAGAATTATAAAATTCGGGCGCGGAAGCAAATATTTATATGGGTTTTTACAAAAATAAAGTCAGATTTTACCTATTCTTGATGAATACGTTGTATATTGTATGCAACATGAGCTGGATTCCAGAATACCTACCACACTTGAAATAGCAATTTTCTTGTTGCCATGTTATCATTTAGGTAAAATATAAAGAAGAATTATAAAGTTCGGGCGCGGAAGCAAATGTTTATATAATTTTTTACAAAAATAAAGTCAGATTTTACCTATTCTTGATGAATATGTTGTACATTGTAAGCTACATGGGCTGGATTCCAGAATACCTACCACACTTGAAATAGCAATTTTCTTGTTGCAACGTTTTCTTTTACCTAAAATATGATAAAGAATTATAAAATTCTGGCGCGTAAGCAAATATTTATATGATTTTTTCATAAAAATAAAGTCAGATTTTACCTATTCTTGAAATGGATATTTTTGTAAAAACATTCATATTCATGCTTTAAGATCTATACTATGGATGGTTTAAAGCATTGGACATGCAAAAGTGACCATAACGTGGTACCAATCAGATAATAAACATTTAAATTTCGGGTGTTATTTTAATGAATACGTTGTATATTGTAAGCTACATAGGCTGGATTCTAGAATACCTACCACACTTAAAATAGCAATTTTCTTGTTGTTATGTTTTCTTTCAGCTAAAATATGATGAAGAATTATAAAATTCGGGCGCGGAAGCAAATATTTATATGGGTTTTTACAAAAATAAAGTCAGATTTTACCTATTCTTGATAAATACGTTGTATATTGTAAGCAACATGGGCTGGATTCCAGAATACATACCACACTTGAAATAGCAATTTTCTTGTTGCAATGTTTTCATTTAGCTAAAATATGAAGAAGAATTATAAAGTTCGGGCGCGGAAGCAAATATTTATATAATTTTTTACAAAAATAAATTCAGATTTTACCTATTCTTGATGAATAAGTTGTATATTGTAAGCTACATGGGCTTGATTCTAGAATACCTACCACACTTGAAATAGCAATTTTCTTGTTGAAATGTTTTCTTTTAGCTAAAATATGATGAAAAATTATAAAATTCAGTCGCGGAAGCAAATATTCGTATGATTTTATACAAAAATAAAGTCAGATTTTACCTATTCTTGATGAATACGTTGTATATTGTAATCTACATGGGCTGGATTCTAGAATACCTACCATACTTGGAATAGCAATTTTCTAGTTGCAATGTTTTCTTTTAGCTAAAATATGATGAAAAATTATAAAATTCGGACGCTTAAGCAAATATTTATTTGATTTTTTACAAAAATAAAGTCAGATTTTACCTATTCTTTATGAATACGTTGTATATTGTAAGCCACATAGGCTGGATTTTAGAATACCTACCACACCTGAAATACCAATTTTCTTGTTGCAATGTTTTCATTTAGCTAAAATATGATGAAGAATTGTAAAATTCGGGCGCGGAAGCAAATATTTATAAGATTTTTTACAAAAATAAGGTCATATTTTACCTATTCTTAAAATGGATATTTTTGTTAAAACATTCATATTCATGCTTTAGGATCTATATTATGGATAATTTTAGCATTGGACATGCAAAAGTGACCAAAACGTGGTACCAATCAGATAATAAACATTTAATTTTCGGGTGTCATTTTCATGAACACGTTGTATATTGTAAGCTACATGGGCTGGATTCTAGAATACCTACCACACTTGAAATAGCAATTTTCTTCTTGCAATGTTTTCTTCTAGCTAAAATATTATGAAGAATTATAAAATTCGGGCGCGGATGCAAATATTTATATGATTTTTTACAAAAAAAAAGTCAAATTTTAACTATTCTTGATGAATACGTCGTATATTGTAAGTGTAACAAGTACGGTCGCCTAAGACGAAATCTAGTACCTGACATAAAAGGGTTTTAATTTACGAGTTTTACTTGCCTCAAAAGTAATCCACGAATTATATTAATGAACAACTTTTACACGAAACAAGGGTAACGATAGTCGCTGCCACCACTATCACTTTATTTATTTATTTAAAAGTCTGCCGTGATAGAAGCAGACAAAGGAATGATAATAATGATAACAGACGCGGTTTATTATATGGTCAAATTAGTGCAGGGTAGTAATTTTAGAATACTAGAATTTTACCTACGCGTTGTGCTACCACGTCACAAAGACAGGGGTTGGAATAGGATGGGCTGAATGAAACACGATATTCCAACAATAACAAAATTATATAAATTTGAATAATCAACCGCGATCAAAAACATTTATATAATTCAAATAACTACAACGCGTAACAAGATTCTATATAAACTCTAAATTCTTACTTTTCTAATTTATAAACAATTTTGAAAACCTTTTTACATCGATCTACAAATCAATATTAATCCACACAGAATATAATAAAAACTACTTACAAATTTACACCACGATGAGAGAGCCTTTACACACAGTAAAACAACTAATTGGTTATTTCACTAAGAAATACCAAGGTATGTCTGACAATCAGTCAAGACATCTACAACAGTCGAATGTTACAACAAGAGAGAGAGATTTCGAACTTCTAAACACTATTTAATAGTAAAAATCCAGAAGTTCTCAACCTATGTTTGTCCGGCTCTTCTCATCCCCTAAGTACAAACTATGCTGAAAATAACCCAACTATTGATGTCCACCGAGGGCATCACGTATCGGAAACGGACAGTTATGTCTTTTGAAAAGAAGCTTGAAGTCGCAAAAAATGTGCGTCCTTCACCATAAATCTGTCTATTCCTTAACATCTGGAGTACTGCACTAACTAAAATTTACAAAAATGCATAGCCGCCAAGCGACCGTGTTACAAATTTCCTTTTCCCCTTAAAATAAATTACATTTCTGAAGGAAATATAATTTATTAACTTCCGTGCTGGACGATGAATCCACGTCTTTGAGTTGGAATGTCCAGTGTCCAATGGGGATCTTGTTGGAACTCCACCTCAACTCCTAGCCCGTCGTGACTCGACCTGGAGGTGACGCCAGCCTTCCCGCGTCCACGCATCCGCCATCCAGCAGCATAGGAGTGTTCACAAAGAACAACTATAACAAAATGTCTCCGGCAGATATGTGTCCCAACAAGCAGCGCTACTTAGTACACTCAGTACATTTATTCCAATAATTTTGATTTATCGAAACACTAAGTAATCGATTCCAACCATTCTTACAACTTGCATTTAATTTTCGAAATCACAAAGAACTCAACTTTATTATTATAATTTTCCTCAATTTAATTTCTTAATTTTACTCATTCACACTAAGTATATATTTAAAGAGCTACCTGGAATTTTATTCCTCGACGCTTTTCGTTGCACGAAGTTCGCGCCTACACCTTGCTGTTTCTCGTCCACTTGACTAGCTCTGCTCTCTTGAAGTCCGCTAGGATACCTGCTGGTTGCGATTGCGGCCGCCATTGTTCCACTTCCTCCTTGGACGGTGTCGGCTTGCCCTTCCTGACGTCTTCAGGTACTTCAGCTCGATCCTCTCGATATTCCTTGCGTCTTCTGTTGCTACCTTCTTCTGAATACGTTTTGCGGTGTCGGCTCGTCCGGCATCTGCGTTGCTCAGCTCAGCCCCTGAACTAAGCTTTTGGCGGTCATCTTCTCCGTGATGAAGCCTTCTCGTCCATACGGTCGTTCGCGCTTTATTTTTCCCGCGCATACTATCATTACTGACCGTATGTTCTGGGATATTTCTCTCGCACTGTTGTCTAGCATCTCTCCCGTGTGTACTGTTTTCTCTAATTTTACTTTTCACACTAAGTGAACAACTACTCGCGATATGCCCATATTCGCGACAATTATAACAAATTTTGTACTTTAATTTATTTTTCGCTTGTTTACAAAATTTTGAAATATGCCCAAATCTCTGACAATGGAAGCACACTTTACTATTATATCTATTTTTAAATGTTATATGTTCTATTGTCTCATCTTCACTTTCTACACCCGAATCTTCGCTATCATTAATTGCGTATTTACACGTAGATTTATTTTGCCCGGCTTCACGTAGACGTTCCGTTACTTTATTTATTAACTCATGTACTTTACTATATTCATTACTTTTATTTAAAACACACAGGTCACCTTTTTCTGGAGAATTTTCGGAATTTTTATTACATACTGATTTACGACCTAAACTTGTGCTACTCTCCATTAATTTATCTACAGTCTCAACTCTTTTTGCTATTTCTATCGCTTCTACTAATGTTTTTGGATCTTTTAATATAACATCGCGTTGCAACCGCGATAACAGACCTATTAAAAACTGATTATATAACCGTTTCTCTATATATTTACAATTAAATTCATTTTCTGTTTCATCTTCGGTATTATTTACTAATTTATAAGCTAGTGATCTTAATTTTATTTCATATTCAATTACACTTTCTGTCTCTAATTGACAACAATTTACAAATTCTTTCTCTACTGTAAGAAAATGCGGTTTCTGTAAATATCTATTTAACAATTCCTTTTTAAAAACTGACCAATCATTCGTATTTTTAATTATGCTATTATTCCTGACGAATTCTAAAGCATCTTTACTCAAACATAATTTTGCAATTGCTACTTGTCTGTTCTCCGGTTGTTTACTAATTTTGAAAAATAACTCGACTTTATCAATAAATTCTTCTACGCTTAAATCTGAATTGCCGCTAAATTCTGGAATTTTATTTACCGCTCCAGCTAAACTACTAACCGTTTCTAATTTTAATGTCATATTTAAATGTTTAAATTACTTTATTTGCAATGAACGCGTAATAATTACAAAAACTATTTTATTATCTCTTTCACGAATTTTCTTTTCGAGTACCTGCTTCAGGGTTAACGACACTACGAGGGTGAATATATACAAAAATACCGTTAGAGACTTTTCCCGCTTTTATTGACCCAAAAACTACCTGCACTCGTAACAACAACACAAAGTAAATTATTAGAGTTCAAATTTGACCACAATTAAAGACTTTACTGGTTTGAGTGGGTTTAGTTTTAGAAATATTTAGATACCAGCGCTTTGCCACCAAATCTGTAACAAGTACGGTCGCCTAAGACGAAATCTAGTACCTGACATAAAAGGGTTTTAATTTACGAGTTTTACTTGCCTCAAAAGTAATCCACGAATTATATTAATGAACAACTTTTACACGAAACAAGGGTAACGATAGTCGCTGCCACCACTATCACTTTATTTATTTATTTAAAAGTCTGCCGTGATAGAAGCAGACAAAGGAATGATAATAATGATAACAGACGCGGTTTATTATATGGTCAAATTAGTGCAGGGTAGTAATTTTAGAATACTAGAATTTTACCTACGCACTGTGCTACCACGTCACAAAGACAGGGGTTGGAATAGGATGGGCTGAATGAAACACGATATTCCAACAATAACAAAATTATATAAATTTTAATAATCAACCGCGATCAAAAACATTTATATAATTCAAATAACTACAACGCGTAACAAGATTCTATATAAACTCTAAATTCTTACTTTTCTAATTTATAAACAATTTTGAAAACCTTTTTACATCGATCTACAAATCAATATTAATCCACACAGAATATAATAAAAACTACTTACAAATTTACACCACGATGAGAGAGCCTTTACACACAGTAAAACAACTAATTGGTTATTTCACTAAGAAATACCAAGGTATGTCTGACAATCAGTCAAGACATCTACAACAGTCGAATGTTACAACAAGAGAGAGAGATTTCGAACTTCTAAACACTATTTAATAGTAAAAATCCAGAAGTTCTCAACCTATGTTTGTCCGGCTCTTCTCATCCCCTAAGTACAAACTATGCTGAAAATAACCCAACTATTGATGTCCACCGAGGGCATCACGTATCGGAAACGGACAGTTATGTCTTTTGAAAAGAAGCTTGAAGTCGCAAAAAATGTGCGTCCTTCACCATAAATCTGTCTATTCCTTAACATCTGGAGTACTGCACTAACTAAAATTTACAAAAATGCATAGCCGCCAAGCGACCGTGTTACAACTTTCCCTTTCCCCTTAAAATAAATTACATTTCTGAAGGAAATATAATTTATTAACTTCCGTGCTGGACGATGAATCCACGTCTTTGAGTTGGAATGTCCAGTGTCCAATGGGGATCTTGTTGGAACTCCACCTCAACTCCTAGCCCGTCGTGACTCGACCTGGAGGTGACGCCAGCCTTCCCGCGTCCACGCATCCGCCATCCAGCAGCATAGGAGTGTTCACAAAGAACAACTATAACAAAATGTCTCCGGCAGATATGTGTCCCAACAAGCAGCGCTACTTAGTACACTCAGTACATTTATTCCAATAATTTTGATTTATCGAAACACTAAGTAATCGATTCCAACCATTCTTACAACTTGCATTTAATTTTCGAAATCACAAAGAACTCAACTTTATTATTATAGTTTTCCTCAATTTAATTTCTTAATTTTACTCATTCACACTAAGTATATATTTAAAGAGCTACCTGGAATTTTATTCCTCGACGCTTTTCGTTGCACGAAGTTCGCGCCTACACCTTGCTGTTTCTCGTCCACTTGACTAGCTCTGCTCTCTTGAAGTCCGCTAGGATACCTGCTGGTTGCGATTGCGGCCGCCATTGTTTCACTTCCTCCTTGGACGGTGTCGGCTTGCCCTTCCTGACGTCTTCAGGTACTTCAGCTCGATCCTCTCGATATTCCTTGCGTCTTCTGTTGCTACCTTCTTCTGAATACGTTTTGCGGTGTCGGCTCGTCCGGCATCTGCGTTGCTCAGCTCAGCCCCTGAACTAAGCTTTTGGCGGTCATCTTCTCCGTGATGAAGCCTTCTCGTCCATACGGTCGTTCGCGCTTTATTTTTCCCGCGCATACTATCATTACTGACCGTATGTTCTGGGATATTTCTCTCGCACTGTTGTCTAGCATCTCTCCCGTGTGTACTGTTTTCTCTAATTTTACTTTTCACACTAAGTGAACAACTACTCGCGATATGCCCATATTCGCGACAATTATAACAAATTTTGTACTTTAATTTATTTTTCGCTTGTTTACAAAATTTTGAAATATGCCCAAATCTCTGACAATGGAAGCACACTTTACTATTATATCTATTTTTAAATGTTATATGTTCTATTGTCTCATCTTCACTTTCTACACCCGAATCTTCGCTATCATTAATTGCGTATTTACACGTAGATTTATTTTGCCCGGCTTCACGTAGACGTTCCGTTACTTTATTTATTAACTCATGTACTTTACTATATTCATTACTTTTATTTAAAACACACAGGTCACCTTTTTCTGGAGAATTTTCGGAATTTTTATTACATACTGATTTACGACCTAAACTTGTGCTACTCTCCATTAATTTATCTACAGTCTCAACTCTTTTTGCTATTTCTATCGCTTCTACTAATGTTTTTGGATCTTTTAATATAACATCGCGTTGCAACCGCGATAACAGACCTATTAAAAACTGATTATATAACCGTTTCTCTATATATTTACAATTAAATTCATTTTCTGTTTCATCTTCGGTATTATTTACTAATTTATAAGCTAGTGATCTTAATTTTATTTCATATTCAATTACACTTTCTGTCTCTAATTGACAACAATTTACAAATTCTTTCTCTACTGTAAGAAAATGCGGTTTCTGTAAATATCTATTTAACAATTCCTTTTTAAAAACTGACCAATCATTCGTATTTTTAATTATGCTATTATTCCTGACGAATTCTAAAGCATCTTTACTCAAACATAATTTTGCAATTGCTACTTGTCTGTTCTCCGGTTGTTTACTAATTTTGAAAAATAACTCGACTTTATCAATAAATTCTTCTACGCTTAAATCTGAATTGCCGCTAAATTCTGGAATTTTATTTACCGCTCCAGCTAAACTACTAACCGTTTCTAATTTTAATGTCATATTTAAATGTTTAAATTACTTTATTTGCAATGAACGCGTAATAATTACAAAAACTATTTTATTATCTCTTTCACGAATTTTCTTTTCGAGTACCTGCTTCAGGGTTAACGACACTACGAGGGTGAATATATACAAAAATACCGTTAGAGACTTTTCCCGCTTTTATTGACCCAAAAACTACCTGCACTCGTAACAACAACACAAAGTAAATTATTAGAGTTCAAATTTGACCACAATTAAAGACTTTACTGGTTTGAGTGGGTTTAGTTTTAGAAATATTTAGATACCAGCGCTTTGCCACCAAATCTGTAACAAGTACGGTCGCCTAAGACGAAATCTAGTACCTGACATAAAAGGGTTTTAATTTACGAGTTTTACTTGCCTCAAAAGTAATCCACGAATTATATTAATGAACAACTTTTACACGAAACAAGGGTAACGATAGTCGCTGCCACCACTATCACTTTATTTATTTATTTAAAAGTCTGCCGTGATAGAAGCAGACAAAGGAATGATAATAATGATAACAGACGCGGTTTATTATATGGTCAAATTAGTGCAGGGTAGTAATTTTAGAATACTAGAATTTTACCTACGCACTGTGCTACCACGTCACAAAGACAGGGGTTGGAATAGGATGGGCTGAATGAAACACGATATTCCAACAATAACAAAATTATATAAATTTTAATAATCAACCGCGATCAAAAACATTTATATAATTCAAATAACTACAACGCGTAACAAGATTCTATATAAACTCTAAATTCTTACTTTTCTAATTTATAAACAATTTTGAAAACCTTTTTACATCGATCTACAAATCAATATTAATCCACACAGAATATAATAAAAACTACTTACAAATTTACACCACGATGAGAGAGCCTTTACACACAGTAAAACAACTAATTGGTTATTTCACTAAGAAATACCAAGGTATGTCTGACAATCAGTCAAGACATCTACAACAGTCGAATGTTACAACAAGAGAGAGAGATTTCGAACTTCTAAACACTATTTAATAGTAAAAATCCAGAAGTTCTCAACCTATGTTTGTCCGGCTCTTCTCATCCCCTAAGTACAAACTATGCTGAAAATAACTCAACTATTGATGTCCACCGAGGGCATCACGTATCGGAAACGGACAGTTATGTCTTTTGAAAAGAAGCTTGAAGTCGCAAAAAATGTGCGTCCTTCACCATAAATCTGTCTATTCCTTAACATCTGGAGTACTGCACTAACTAAAATTTACAAAAATGCATAGCCGCCAAGCGACCGTGTTACAACTTTCCCTTTCCCCTTAAAATAAATTACATTTCTGAAGGAAATATAATTTATTAACTTCCGTGCTGGACGATGAATCCACGTCTTTGAGTTGGAATGTCCAGTGTCCAATGGGGATCTTGTTGGAACTCCACCTCAACTCCTAGCCCGTCGTGACTCGACCTGGAGGTGACGCCAGCCTTCCCGCGTCCACGCATCCGCCATCCAGCAGCATAGGAGTGTTCACAAAGAACAACTATAACAAAATGTCTCCGGCAGATATGTGTCCCAACAAGCAGCGCTACTTAGTACACTCAGTACATTTATTCCAATAATTTTGATTTATCGAAACACTAAGTAATCGATTCCAACCATTCTTACAACTTGCATTTAATTTTCGAAATCACAAAGAACTCAACTTTATTATTATAGTTTTCCTCAATTTAATTTCTTAATTTTACTCATTCACACTAAGTATATATTTAAAGAGCTACCTGGAATTTTATTCCTCGACGCTTTTCGTTGCACGAAGTTCGCGCCTACACCTTGCTGTTTCTCGTCCACTTGACTAGCTCTGCTCTCTTGAAGTCCGCTAGGATACCTGCTGGTTGCGATTGCGGCCGCCATTGTTCCACTTCCTCCTTGGACGGTGTCGGCTTGCCCTTCCTGACGTCTTCAGGTACTTCAGCTCGATCCTCTCGATATTCCTTGCGTCTTCTGTTGCTACCTTCTTCTGAATACGTTTTGCGGTGTCGGCTCGTCCGGCATCTGCGTTGCTCAGCTCAGCCCCTGAACTAAGCTTTTGGCGGTCATCTTCTCCGTGATGAAGCCTTCTCGTCCATACGGTCGTTCGCGCTTTATTTTTCCCGCGCATACTATCATTACTGACCGTATGTTCTGGGATATTTCTCTCGCACTGTTGTCTAGCATCTCTCCCGTGTGTACTGTTTTCTCTAATTTTACTTTTCACACTAAGTGAACAACTACTCGCGATATGCCCATATTCGCGACAATTATAACAAATTTTGTACTTTAATTTATTTTTCGCTTGTTTACAAAATTTTGAAATATGCCCAAATCTCTGACAATGGAAGCACACTTTACTATTATATCTATTTTTAAATGTTATATGTTCTATTGTCTCATCTTCACTTTCTACACCCGAATCTTCGCTATCATTAATTGCGTATTTACACGTAGATTTATTTTGCCCGGCTTCACGTAGACGTTCCGTTACTTTATTTATTAACTCATGTACTTTACTATATTCATTACTTTTATTTAAAACACACAGGTCACCTTTTTCTGGAGAATTTTCGGAATTTTTATTACATACTGATTTACGACCTAAACTTGTGCTACTCTCCATTAATTTATCTACAGTCTCAACTCTTTTTGCTATTTCTATCGCTTCTACTAATGTTTTTGGATCTTTTAATATAACATCGCGTTGCAACCGCGATAACAGACCTATTAAAAACTGATTATATAACCGTTTCTCTATATATTTACAATTAAATTCATTTTCTGTTTCATCTTCGGTATTATTTACTAATTTATAAGCTAGTGATCTTAATTTTATTTCATATTCAATTACACTTTCTGTCTCTAATTGACAACAATTTACAAATTCTTTCTCTACTGTAAGAAAATGCGGTTTCTGTAAATATCTATTTAACAATTCCTTTTTAAAAACTGACCAATCATTCGTATTTTTAATTATGCTATTATTCCTGACGAATTCTAAAGCATCTTTACTCAAACATAATTTTGCAATTGCTACTTGTCTGTTCTCCGGTTGTTTACTAATTTTGAAAAATAACTCGACTTTATCAATAAATTCTTCTACGCTTAAATCTGAATTGCCGCTAAATTCTGGAATTTTATTTACCGCTCCAGCTAAACTACTAACCGTTTCTAATTTTAATGTCATATTTAAATGTTTAAATTACTTTATTTGCAATGAACGCGTAATAATTACAAAAACTATTTTATTATCTCTTTCACGAATTTTCTTTTCGAGTACCTGCTTCAGGGTTAACGACACTACGAGGGTGAATATATACAAAAATACCGTTAGAGACTTTTCCCGCTTTTATTGACCCAAAAACTACCTGCACTCGTAACAACAACACAAAGTAAATTATTAGAGTTCAAATTTGACCACAATTAAAGACTTTACTGGTTTGAGTGGGTTTAGTTTTAGAAATATTTAGATACCAGCGCTTTGCCACCAAATCTGTAACAAGTACGGTCGCCTAAGACGAAATCTAGTACCTGACATAAAAGGGTTTTAATTTACGAGTTTTACTTGCCTCAAAAGTAATCCACGAATTATATTAATGAACAACTTTTACACGAAACAAGGGTAACGATAGTCGCTGCCACCACTATCACTTTATTTATTTATTTAAAAGTCTGCCGTGATAGAAGCAGACAAAGGAATGATAATAATGATAACAGACGCGGTTTATTATATGGTCAAATTAGTGCAGGGTAGTAATTTTAGAATACTAGAATTTTACCTACGCACTGTGCTACCACGTCACAAAGACAGGGGTTGGAATAGGATGGGCTGAATGAAACACGATATTCCAACAATAACAAAATTATATAAATTTTAATAATCAACCGCGATCAAAAACATTTATATAATTCAAATAACTACAACGCGTAACAAGATTCTATATAAACTCTAAATTCTTACTTTTCTAATTTATAAACAATTTTGAAAACCTTTTTACATCGATCTACAAATCAATATTAATCCACACAGAATATAATAAAAACTACTTACAAATTTACACCACGATGAGAGAGCCTTTACACACAGTAAAACAACTAATTGGTTATTTCACTAAGAAATACCAAGGTATGTCTGACAATCAGTCAAGACATCTACAACAGTCGAATGTTACAACAAGAGAGAGAGATTTCGAACTTCTAAACACTATTTAATAGTAAAAATCCAGAAGTTCTCAACCTATGTTTGTCCGGCTCTTCTCATCCCCTAAGTACAAACTATGCTGAAAATAACCCAACTATTGATGTCCACCGAGGGCATCACGTATCGGAAACGGACAGTTATGTCTTTTGAAAAGAAGCTTGAAGTCGCAAAAAATGTGCGTCCTTCACCATAAATCTGTCTATTCCTTAACATCTGGAGTACTGCACTAACTAAAATTTACAAAAATGCATAGCCGCCAAGCGACCGTGTTACATAAGCTACATGGGCTGGATTCTAGAATTCCTACCACACTTAAAATAGCAATTTTCTTGTTGCAATGTTTTCTTTTAGCTAAAATATGATGAAGAATTATAAAATTCGGGCGCGGAAGCGAATATTTAGATGATTTTGTAGAAAAATAAAGTCAGATTATACCTATTCTTGATGAATACGTTGTATATTGTAAGCTACATCTGCTGGATTCTAGAATACTTACCACACTTGAAATAGCAATTTTTTTGTTGCAATGTTTTCTATTAGCTAAAATATAATAAAAAATATACAATTCGGGTGCGGAAGCAAATATTTATATGATTTTTTAGAAAAATAAACTCAGATTTAACCTATTCTTGAAATGGATATTTTTGTTAAAATATTCATATTCATGCTTTAAGATCTATACTATGGATGGCTTTAAGCATTGGACATGCAAAACTGACCAAAACGTGGTACCAATCAAATAATAAACATTCAATTTCTGTGTGTCATTTTAATAAATACGTTGTATATTGTAAGCTACATGGGCTGGATTCTACAATAACTACCACACTTGAAATAGCAATTTTCTTGTTGCAATGTTTTCTTTTAGCTAAAATATGATGAAGAATTATAAAATTCGGGCGCGAAAGCAAATATTTATATGATTTTTTACAAAAATAAAGTCAAATTTTACCTATTCTTCATGAATACGTTGTATATTGTAAGCTCTACCACACTTGAAATAACAATTTTCTTGTTGCAATGTTTTTTTTTAGCTAAATAATGATGAAGAATTATAGAATTCGAGCGCGGAAGCAAATATTTTTATGATTTTTGCAAAAATAAAGTTTGATTTTACCTATTCTTGAAATGGATATTTTTGTTAAAACATTCATATTCATGCTTTAGGATCTATACTATGGATAGTTTTAAGCATTGGACATGCAAAAGTGACCAAAACGTGGTACCAATCAGATAATAAACATTCAATTTTCGGGTGTCATTTTCATGAACACGTTGTATATTGTAAGCTACATGGGCTGGATTCTAGAATACCTACCACACTTGAAATAGCAATTTTCTTGTTGCAATGTTTTCTTTTAGCTAAAATATTATGAAGAATTATAAAATTCGGGCGCGGATGCAAATATTTATATAATTTTTTACAAAAATAAAGTCAAATTTTACCTTATCTTGATGAATACGTTGTATATTGTAAGCTACATGGGCTGGATTCTAGAATTCCCACCACACTTAAAATAGCAATTTTCTTGTTGCAATGTTTTCTTTTAGCTAAAATATGATGAAGAATTATAAAATTCGGGCGCGGAAGCTAATATTTATATAATTTTTACAAAAATAAAGTCAGATTTTATCTTATCTTGATGAATACGTTGTATATTGTAAGCTACATGGGCTGGATTCTAGAATACCTACTACACTTGAAATAGCAATTTTGTTGTTGCAATGTTTTCTTTTAGCTAAAATATGATTAAGAATTATAAAATTCGGGCGCGGAAGCAAATATTTATATGATTTTTACAAAATAAAGTCAGATTTTACCTATTCTTGAAATGGATATTTTTGTTTAAACATTCATAATCATGCTTTAGGATCTGTACTATGGATGGTTTTAAGCATTGGACATGCAAAAGTGTCCAAAACGTGGTACCAGTCAGATAATAAACATTCAATTTTCGGTTGACATTTTAATGAATACGTTGTATATTGTAAGTTACATGGGCTGGATTCTAGAATACCTACCACACTTGAAATAGCAATTTTCTTGTTGCAATGTTTTCTTTTAGTTAAAATGACCAAAACGTGGTACCAATCAGATAATAAACATTCAATTTTCAGGTGTCATTATTATGAATACGTTGTAAATTTTAAGCTACATGGGCTGGATTCTAGAATACCTACCACACTGGAAATAGCAATTATCTTGTTGCAGTGTTTTCTTTTAGCTAAAATATGATTCAAAATTACGAAAATCAAAATCAGGCGCGGAAGCAAATAATTATATGATTTTTTACAAAAATAAAGCCTTATTTTACCTTTTATATATGATGAAGAATAGTAAAATTTGGGCGCGGAAGCAAATAAATAAATGATTTTTTACAAAAATAAAGTCAGATTTTTCCTATTCTTGAAATGGATATTTTTGTTAAAACATTCATATTCATGCTTTAGGATCTATACTATGAATGGTTTTAAGCACTGGACATGCAAAAGTGACCAAAACGTGGTACCAATCAGATAATAAACATTCAATTTTTGGGTGTCATTTTTATGAATACGTTGTATATTGTAAGCTACATGGGCTGGATTCTCGAATACCTACCACACTTGAAATAGCAGTTTTCTTGTTGCAATGTTTTCTTTTAGCTAAAATATTAAGAAGAACTATAAAATTCAAGCGCGGAAGCAAATATTTATATGATTTTTTACAAAAATAAAGTCAGATTTTACCTATTCTTAAAATGGATATTTTTGTTAAAACATTTATATTCATGATTTAGGATCTATACTATGGAAAATTTCAGCATTGGACATGCAAAAGTGACCAAAATGTGGTACCAATCAGATAATAAACATTCATTTTTCGGGTGTCATTTTTATGGATACGTTGTATATTGTGAGCTACATGGCCTCGATTCTAGAATACCTACCACACTTGAAATAGCAATTTACTTCTAGCAATGTTTTCTTTTAGCTAAAATATAAAAAAGAATTATAAAATTCGGACGCGGAAGCAAATATTTATATGATTTTTTACAAAAATAAAGTCAGATTTTACCTATTTTTAAAATGGATATTTTTGTTAAAAGATTCATATTCATACTTTAGGATCTATACTATAAATGGTTTTAAGCATTAGACATGCAAAAGTGACTAAAACGTGGTACCAATCAGATAATAAACATTCAATTCTCGGGTGTCAGTTTAATGAATACGTTGTATATTGTAAGCTACATGGGCTGGATTCTAGTATACCTACCACACTTAAAATAGCAATTTTCTTGATGCAATGTTTTCTTTTACCTAAAATATGATGAAAAATTATAAATTTTGGGCGCGGAAGCAAATATTTATATGATTTTTTACAAGAAATAAAGTCAGATTTTACCTATTCTTGAAATATATATTTTTGTTAAAACATTCATTTTAATGCTTTAGGATCTATACTATGGATGGTTTTAAGCATAGGAAATGCAAAAGTGACCAAAACGTGGTACCAGTCAGATAATAAATTTTCAATTTTCGTGTGTCATTTTAATGAATACGTTGTATATTGTAAGCTACGTGGGCTAGATTCTAGAATACCTTCCACACATGAACTAGCAATTATCTTGTTACAATGTTTTCTCTTAGCTAAAATATGATAAAGAGTTATAAAACTCCTGCGCGGAAGCAAATATTTATATGATTTTTTACAGAAATAAAGTCAGATTTTACCTATTCTTGATGAATACGTTGTATATTGTAAGCTACATTGGCTGGATTCTAGAATACCTACCACACTTGAAATAGCAATTTTCTTGTTGCAATGTATTCTTTTAGCTGAAATAAGATGAAGAATTATAAAATTCGGGCGCGGAAGCAAATATTTATATGATTTTTTACAAAAATAAAGTCATATCTTACGTATTTTTAATGAATACGTTGTATATTGTATGCTACATGGGCTGGATTCTAGAATACCTACCACACTTGAAATAACAATTTTCTTGTTGCAATGTTTTCTTTTAGCTAATATATGATGAAGAATTATAAAATTCGGGTGCGGAAGCAAATATTTATATGATTTTTTACAAAAATAAAGTCAGATTTAACCTTTTCTCGATGAATACGTTGTATATTTTAAGCTATATAGGCTGGATTCTAGAAAACCTACCACACTTGACAATAGCAACTTTCTTGTTGCAATGTTTTTCTTTTAGCTAAAATATGATAAAGTATTATTAAATTCGGGCGCGGAAGCAAATATTTATAATTTTTTACAAAAATAGTGTCAGATTTTACCTATTCTTGAAATGGATATTTTTTTAAAACATTCATATCCATGCTTTAGGATCTATACTGTGGGTGGTTTTAAGCATTGGTCATGCAAAAGTGACCAAAACGTGGTACCCATCATATAATAAACATTCAATTTTCGGGTGTCATTTTAATGAATACGTTGTATATTGTAAGCTACATTGGTTGGATTCTAGAATACCTATTTCTTTTAAAATAGCAATTTTCTTGTTGCAATGTTTTCTTTTAGCTAAAATATGATAAAGAATTATAAAATTCGGGCGCGGAAGAAAATATTTATATGATTTTTTACAAAAATATTGTCAGATTTTACCTATTCTTGATGAATACGTTATATATTGTAAGTTACATGGACTGAATTCTAAAATACCTACCACACTTGAAATAGCAATTTTCTTGTTGCAATGTTTTCTTTTAGCTAGATTATAAAGAAGAATTAAAAAATTCGGGCGCGGAAGCAAATATTTATATAATTTTTTACAAAAATAAAGTCATATTTTACCTATTCTTGATGAATACGTTATATATTGTAAGCTACATGGGCTGGATTGTAGAATACCTACCACATTTGAAATAGCACATTTCTTGTTGCAATGTTTTCTTTTAGCTAAAATATCATGAAGAATTATAAAATTCGGGCGCAGAAGCAAATATTTACATGATTTTTAAGAAAAATAAAGACAGATTTTACCTATTCTTGAAAACGATACTATGGATAATTTTAGCATTGGACATGCAAAAGTGACCAAAAACGTGGTACCAATTAGATAATAAACATTCAATTTTTGGGTGTCATTTTAATGAATACGATGTATATTGTAAGCTACATGGGCTGGATTCTAGAATACCTACCACACTTGAAATAGCAATTTTCTTGTTGGAATGTTTTCTTTTAGCTAAAATATGATGAAGAATTATAAAATCCGGGCGCGGAAGCAATATTTATATGATTTTTTACAAAAATAAAGTCAGATTTTACCTATTCTTGAAATGGAA
>JAQOWZ010000281.1:0-74943 GCA_035578165.1 Stenolophus ochropezus | reverse complement strand
ATGAGTACGAATACAAGGAAAGATTTTCTAAAATGGCATGCAAGTCAGACTCGCGATAATGTTGTTTTTAGTATGGAACATGAGATAGTTGAATATTGTATTTCAGATGTTGATATCTTACGTCAAGCATGTGAAAAATTTAGAAAAACATTTATTGAAAACTGTGACGTATGTCCTTTCACGGAAGCCGTAACAATAGCTGCGTCTTGCAATCGTGTATTCCGAAGACAATTTTTACAAGCTAACACCATAGCCATAATTCCTTCAAATGGTTACAGGCTTACGGAAAACCAATCAAAAATTGCATTACAATGGCTTATTAGAGAGGAGACTTTACGAAAAATACGTATAGAACATGCGGGTCATGGGAAAGAAGTTATTTTAGGAAATTATTTGAAAGTTGACGGGTATTATGCTCCAGATCGTTTAGTATTTGAATTTATGGGTTGTTTTTATCACGGGTGTACATTGTGTTACAAAACAAATCGCGATAGTGAAAATATTTACAACAATTCTAAAGAAAGCTTAAATGCACGTTTTCAGAGGACTGAAGAAAAATTACGAAAATTAAGGGAGTTACGTTATAATGTGATTGAAATTTGGGAATGTCAGTTTAGGATTCAATTAAAAGCTATGAATAAAGAGGAGCGTCTATTGTTAGAAAATCATCCTTTAATAAATTATTTACCATTAAAACCGCGTGATTCATTTTTTGGAGGACGGACAGGTTGTGTTTCTCTCTATCGAAAAATTGAAAATGGAGAAAAAATTAAATATGTCGATGTATGTAGTCTCTATCCATATATCTGCAAATACGGGAAATATCCCATAGGTCATCCGAAAATATTTGTAGGCGACGAGTGTCACGAGATATTAGGTTCTGATAATAATAATATTGATAAAATAGAGGGTCTAATTAAATGTAAAGTTTTACCGCCCGATAATTTATTCCATCCGGTATTACCGCGTAAAGTTCATGGTAAACTAATGTTTTCTTTATGTCGTACATGTTGTGATACTCTAAATCAGAACAATTGTTCACATACAATTAAAGAAAGACAATTTAATGGTACATGGGTGTCAGATGAACTTCAGCAGGCTGTAAAACATGGTTACAAAATTTTACATGTATACGAAATTTGGCAGTATAATATAACAGTATACAACAAAGATACTAAATCTGGTGGATTATTTGCAAAATATATAGATAATTTCATGAAAATGAAACAGGAAGCTACAGGATATCCTCCAGGTTGTATTGACGACGTCAGTAAAACCCGTTACATTGAAAACTATTTACAAAAAGAAGGAATTGCACTGGATCCTAAAAATGTCGAAGAAAACTCTGGGAAAAGATCAATGGCTAAATTAATGCTCAATTCATTCTGGGGTAATTATTAATTTATTATTATTATTATTGTTAACTAACTAATTTTTATTTTGAAATAGGGAAATTCGCTCAAACAGAGAATAGACCACGTACTACAGTCCTATCATCATCTGAAGAATTATATGATCTACTAGCTAACCCTTCGGTCACCGTTAACAGGATTATTCCAGCAGGCGAACGTATGATATATGTGAACTGGGAGAATGAAACAGAAGCTTTCGAGCAGCTCAAAACAGTAAATATTGTTATTGCCGCATACACGACAGCCCAAGCTAGATTACATCTACATAAGTACCTCCACCAGCTAGATTCTCGAGTTTTATATTATGATACAGACTCTATTATCTATTATCATTTACCAGATATGTATGAACCTCCTACAGGTAATTTTCTAGGAGACCTGACCGATGAATTAAGCAGTTATGGTCCTGGGAGTTATATCACTGAATTTGTTTCCGGTGGACCAAAAACTTATGCCTATAAAGTGTATAATCCTATTAGTCGTGAAACTAAACAAATATGTAAAGTTAAAGGTTTCACTTTAAATTATAAAAACTCACAAATAATTAACTTTGATTGTTTAAAAAGAATGATACTAAAAGAAAACGACGAAAATTGTAATCCTCCTGTTATTGTATCTAATAATATAAGAAATACTCTCGATCATGATGTAATTACGCGTACAGAGAGTAAAATATTTAATGTTAAATGTATGAAACGTCGTTTCTTGGATAACCATTTTTCTGTACCTTATGGCTTTAAGAAACCTAGAATAAATTATAATTAAATCTTTATTGTTGTTCTTTCTGTTTTCCTGTTATTTTGACCGTTTAATAAAAATGTTTATGGGAGTTTTTATTTTGATTGGAGATTATAAATGAATTGTCCAGCAAACTTTTTGTCATTTCCGACTTTTGTTTTATGGTGAAATGTCAGATCCTATCAAATTCAAACATCCTTTTAACGCCATTGTGGCCGGTCCCTCGGGTAGTGGTAAATCTTATTTTGTCGTTAACTTCTTAAAAAATATGACCAACATGTGCGATACAGTTTTTTCAAAAGTTACCTGGTTTTACAGCACATGGCAGAGTTTATATAATACAATACCTAATGTGAATTTTCAACAAGGTTTGCCAGATATGGACAATTTTGACGGTAATAACCCGCACTTAATAATAATAGATGATCTTATGCGTGAAACAGATTCACGTGTGGTTGATATTTTTACAAAGGGCAGTCATCAGTCTAAATAAAAAACAACGTCATAATCTTGGGCGTCATAAACAAATTTTACGTAAACTTGTGAAACGAGGAGATAATTGGAAACAAAAGAAAAAGATTTTAGTTCAGTCAGGAGGGGCGTTCGTCCCATTGTTAATAGCACCGCTTATCTCCGGAATTTTAAGTAGTATATTTAATAAGAGTTAAAATGGAACATGCTAAAAAATATGCTTTAATTACGCCGGAAACGTTACACCAACTTCGTGAAAATACCGTAACTGATAATAATAATATAACCACGCAACTTGATAAAGATATGAAAAAAGTATTAAATTTAAAAATTTCTGATTATGAAAAATGGGCTTTATATCAAGAAAATCTTCAACGGTATCTCCATTTTCAAAAACAACTACGTGAACCTGTCAAAATTCCTTTAATTGACGACACCACCAGCACCGCAGCCGCTTCTATTGAAACAAAAGAACAGTTGCCATATATTAAAATTAAAGAGCAATTAGCTGACGATATAATTTTAAATACTCTACCGAAAACATACCGCAAAAAAGCGAATATTTTTTTAAATATACTTAAATCAGATAAGAACATTACGTGGGATGAATACGGTTTAGTTAGTATTAATAATAGTGAAATACCAAATTCAAATATTACCGATTTGGTTGGAGATATCATTAGACCTAGGAAAAAAAAAGTAACCCAGTGGGATGGCAAGAATTTTCAAAAGTACTGATAAAAAATAACATTCCTAACGAATTGATTGGAAACCCGCGTAGGAAAAGAGAATTTACAGATATGTATATGTCGTCTCCATTTATTCACAGTAATAAAGAGAGTACGCACAGAAGTGCACGCGTTCCTTCACCCGACTTGTGGGAATCGTTTAAATTTTAAAAATGAACCGTACACTGACAGATATTTATTTCAACCCATCCCATGCCGCTGGGTTCACAGGATTAGCGATTCTTAAGAAAATAGTTAAAGGTAAATACTCTACTGAAGCTGTCAAAAAATGGTTAAGTAGTCAAGATGCCTACACACTACATAAACCAATACGAAGAAGATTTCTCCGAAACAAATACAAGGTTTACAATATTAATGATTTATTTCAAGCTGATCTGAATGATATGAGAAGCCTTAGTAAATTCAATGACGGTTTTAAATATATTTTAACTGTAATTGACGTATTTAGCAGATTTGCTTGGGCAATACCTTTAACTGATAAGAAACCGGGTACTATTATTAATGCTTTTAAAAAAATATTTAACGACAGTAAGCGTATACCTATATACCTACAAACAGACAAAGGCACAGAATTCATTGCAAGTAGTGTACGGAGATTTTTGCGTGAATATGATATTAAATATTACGTTACACAAAATCCTGATGTTAAAGCTTGTTTCGTGGAAAGATTAAATAGAACATTAAAAACAAGAATGTATCATTATTTTACACGCAACAATACGTACCGATATGTCGATATGCTTTCCAAACTTTTAAAAGCATACAATAGTACCGTACATTCGTCAATCAAAATAGCCCCGAAAGATGTACACGCTAAAAATATTCTACAAGTCTGGCGGAATCAGAATAGGAATGATAAAAAAATAAAAAATAAAATACCTAAATTAGAAGTTGGAGATACTGTACGTATATCAAGAGAAAAACATGTTTTTGAAAAAGGCTTTACGTAATTGGTCTCAAGAAGTATTTAGAATTAAAACGGTAATTAAAAGACATCCACCCGTTTATAGATTGGAGGATTTAAATAAAGAAAACATTGAAGGAGTATTTTATGAACCGGAATTACAGAAAGTGTATATAAACGCCGATGATGAATTTCAAATAGATAAAATAATCGAATCGAAGGGTAGTGGTAACAGAAAGAAAGTGCTTGTCAAATGGAAAGGATATACTGATAAATTCAACTCTTGGATACCAGCAAAAAATATAAAATATTTTGAGAATAATGTCTAAAAATGAATTTTATATGACATTGCCTAGTAATAGTTCGATGAATTATTTTCCGAATAATAAAACAACACTATTCACTACGCAACTAACGCAAAGTGTAAAACTTGACGGTAACTGGGAAGTTGCCCTAGCTGAAATACAGTATCCTTGTACTTTCTACACAGTTTGCGCTCATGAAAACTATATTAAATATCAATTTAAAACATTTGTGGATGGAAGACCTAAAATACACAAAAGAGAAGCACATATTCAGCCTGGATATTATAGAAGTGTGGACGATATAATAAACGCGATTAATCAGCATGCTAGACTTCGCGACCATATTAATATCGAAATTGAAAAAAATATTCGTCGCATAAGAGTATATTTTATTAAAGATACAAACTTTTGTTCTTTGAAATTATCTCCGAAACTTTCACAACAGCTGGGATATGAACCGGGAACTGATTTATTTGCTGAGAGATTATCATATTATGATTCGTCAAATCTTTATCTCGGAATACATCCTGAAATGTTTATATATTGCGATATTGTTGAACAGCAATTTGTTGGAGATGTACTCGCACCCCTGTTACGAACAGTACATGTTGATATTTCAAATTATATACACGGTTCTAGTAAAATGGTTACATTTTCTCCACTATATTATATTCCTGTGCTCCGACGAGATTTCCAGAATATTGAAATCGATATAAGATGTGTTGAAGGCAAACCAATACCATTCCAATTTGGAACTTTAAGTGTTAAGTTACACTTTAGACGTTCACAATGAAAAATTGCCCCTATCAAATTTATTATAACCATCAAGCAGGAACCGGGATTGGTTCTGTTGTTTTTCGAGGCTCTGCTTATCAGCGAGGTCACGGGCTTGGTAGTTTTTTTAGTGGATTATTTAGAACGGTCTTACCAATTATAAAAAGAGGAGCAAGCGTCGTTGGGAAAGAAGCACTCAGAACAGGGATGAGTTTCTTAGGAGATTTGAGTGAAAATCGACCTGCAAAAGAAGCGTTCCAGCAAAGACTGTCTGAAGCGGGAAATAATTTGAAACGAAAAGCTGAATCCAAAATTGACACACTTATGAGTGGTTCAGGTTATAAAAAGAAGAGAACGTCTCTAAAACGTAATCACTCGCGACAGCAGGCTAGAGGTGTGAAGAACAAAATAAATAGAGTTCTGGACGTCTTCGATAAATAATAATAATAATAATCAGTTATGGCTTTTCTACATACGCAATCATGCGAGTGTATTAAAACTGAACTTGATTTATTTTCGCTACCACCTACGCAAACAAGCATAGAACATGGACAATGGATTAGTTACAAACCCTTATCATCCATAACTGAAGATGGGCCGGTGGAATTTGTAGTCCCCGGTCAGAGTGATGAATATTTAGATTTGTCACAAACTATGATTCACTTGAAAGCAAAAATAACCAAAGCAGACGGAACAGCACTAACCGCCACCGACACTACAGTTGGTCCTGTAAACAATTGGCTTCATTCCATGTTCAGTCAGATAGACGTATATCTCAATCAAAAACTTGTTTCACCTCCAAACAATACATATGCGTATCGTTCGTACATTGAAACGTTATTGAATTATGGCAGCGATGCTAAAAAATCGCATCTCACAGCATCATTATGGTACGCGGACGAGGCAGGAAAAATGAATAACGTGATTAATGACAATAAAGGCTTTGAAAAACGAAAAAAATATACAGAGTTAAGCAAAGAAGTTGATATGATGGGACATCTACATGTTGATATTTTTAATCAAGAAAAATTTCTTATCAACGGCGTTGAATTGAGAATGCGACTTATTCGCTCCCGAGATAGTTTCAACATTTTATCAGGATTAGAGGGTGTGAATGTGAAAACTCAAATAACGGAAGCTACATTACTTGTAAGAAGAGTGAAATTAAATCCTAGCGTCTTACTGGCCCACAACAAAGCTCTACAGTTAACAACCGCTAAGTACCCTGTAACTAGGGCCATATGTAAAACTCTAACATTAGCTGGAGGTGCCCAGGGAAAATCGTTAGATAATGTATTTTTAGGACAGATACCTAAAAGATGTATTCTAGGGTTTGTAGCGAATAAGGCTTTTCACGGAAGTTACGACACAAACCCGTTTAATTTTCATCATTTTAAAATTAATTTCTTATCATTATATGTAAATGGACAGCAATTACCGTCAAAACCATTGCATACAAGTTTTTCGAATGTTAAATCTTATATTCAAATGTACAATACATTATATTCCGGAACAGGAATTCATTTTTCAAATGACGGTAATTGTATTGATAGAGATAGTTTTCCAGATGGTTTCTGTTTAGCAGCTTTCGATCTGACGCCGGACTTGTCAGCTAATACAATGAATCACTGGAATCTGACACGTCATGGCTCGGTACGTATCGAAGTTGGTTTCGAAGAAGCTCTAACAGAAACCGTGAATTGTATTATTTATGCAGAGTTTGATAATATTATTGAAATAGATAAGGATAGAAATGTAATTATAGATTTTGGTGGTTAAATATTTTGTATACAATTATTATTATTAATAAATATATAATCTCTTGTAAATGTTAGTTAGTTTCATTTAAACCTTTGGCAGCAATGGGTTATATTATTGACATACAATATTTCAATGGTGAAAAAGATGAATTAATTGTAAAAGAGCTAGCCGTAACATCCCTCGACGGAAAAATTTTTCAACATTTTTTATTCAAACCACCGTATTCGAAAAATCGTCTCTCTGTAAAACAAATTTCTCAAATAAATTGGTTGAAAAAATATCATCACGGGTTTGACTGGGACGATGGTTTTATTGAATATGACAATTTAAAAACCATCTTAACAAGTATAATTGATTTCGATGAAAAGTTTGTATTTGTTAAGGGATTAGAGAAAAAAATAATAATTGAAAATATACTAGAGCGCGATAATTTGTATGATTTAACGAGTCTGGGCTGTCCAAGCCTTACAAATTTGCGCAGTCTTCAATATAAAACATCGGATATTACTACTAAATGTTGTATTCCATATGCACACAGCAGTATGATATGTGCGTCCGAGAATATACTTCATCTATGTAAATGGTACAACAGTTATTGTAAAGATGAATGCGGTGTTCATAGAGACGATTCTCCATCGCTACTTCAGGAATGCGTGTCAATATGGCGTCTTTGCAGCAGATAAGTTACCTACGCAGGTAAACTACCCTTGCGCCATTGTAGCGAATTTCGATGGCGCGTCAGACCCTGGGAGCCATTGGATCGCCATCTTCATTGACCGTAACGGGCGTGGAGAATATTTCGATAGTTATGGACGACCACCACAAATCCCTCAGCATATCCAGTTTTTAAAACGTAATACTGTAATTTGGAATTATAATACACTTAACATGCAAGACTATTTTTCGTCAGTATGCGGTCATTACTGTCTAATTTATCTGTTCTTTAGAATTAACGGATATTCTCTAAACTATTTTCAAAAATTGTTTAACAGACATGACCGTATGCTGAATGATGTTTATATTAAAAGATTGTTTCATTATTATTTCAGGACAATGTAACTAGGTTAAATTAGTAATAGAAAATATATTTTAATTAACTATGTATTTCATATTGCTGTTACATACATCTTTTATATACATAAGACAATTTTCAAAACATTGTAACAAACTAGTATTATTGATAGAAAATACATACACATTCATTTTTAAGTAACTGTGTTTTATTTCAGTATTGTCACATATTTTTTTTCCCTATTCATATAATGATACACATATTCCAAATCCATGTTCAACTTAACATTATAGTATGTAGATAATTCCCACAATATTACACTTATAAAACAATAATCCATGTCACAATTCTGTAATAACGTTTTATATGCTGTTTTTCTTAAATCTAAACTTATATCGATAAGTTTACAGATGGCTGTTTTTTGTAGAA
This sequence comes from Stenolophus ochropezus, assembly GCA_035578165.1. Lineage (NCBI taxonomy): Eukaryota > Metazoa > Arthropoda > Insecta > Coleoptera > Carabidae > Stenolophus > Stenolophus ochropezus. The sequence goes on along the minus strand of JAQOWZ010000281.1, from coordinate 66,388 downwards.
AATTCAAATAATTTGTATAAATGTCAATATTAGAAAATCTCTTTTCCAAAGATAATGTTATATTCTGTAATAAATTTTGAGCATTAATTAAATTTTCAATTTCATCTTTATTCAAAACAATAAAATTTCTTTTGTATAATAATTTAATTTTTTGCATTGGTAACTTCGAAATATTAACACCGCTTACATAATTACCCTTATTACATCCTGATGTCTTTGTCAGAAGAGAATTCTTTACATTTTGATTTAAATATTCACAAATTTTCCCGATATTAATAATGTCAATTTGTTGACTGGTTCGAATATCTACAAGTCTTATGGTTATTTTAAATTTATTGTGAGGATTTAAACCAATATTAACAATTTTTTTTCGTTCAACCTCATCAATATATATAAAACTTCCCTGCAGTAGTCTATTGTTATGATCGTATTTACTTAGATTTATTGGTAAAGCGAAATATATATCGACTGAGGCCGTTCCCGTTATGAATTCTAAATTTATATTAGGAAAATCTTCAGTTTCGTCATTCCAGTCTTGTGCATACTGGTCCAACCATGAAGTATTTTTTTCTAACGGTTCCGCGTTTATTGATGATGATTGCTGTGGTATCTGGCACTCGTCATCCTTATCATCGTCGATGAATATGATATCCAGTGTTGGCGCCCGTTCAGGTGTACGGAATGAAGAACTCCATGGTTGTTTCACTATGTCACAATCACTATTTTTTGCACTTTTGTCTGGCACAGATTGCTGCTGGACCTGCAGCTCTTGGGGTTTTTCATTAACCAGAGGAACGATGATGATGTCCGGTGTCAAAGGACACTCGGGCGTGTAGATCAGATCTTCCTTAGTTGTTGATTGTTGTGTTTCGTTTGCTGACTTCTTCTTTTTCAAAATTTCACTTTACTTTGTTTTATTCTGTTTAACCGCAGACCGAGCCGGCTTAACTTTAACATTACTGATAATTTCAATATTCTTCTTCTTTTTCTTCGGTTCCGGCTGACGACAGATTTCACTAGCTTCTCCAAAGAGTTCAAAACACAATTGTTCATATGTACTCATGATGACGAACGATAACGATTTCTTAATCAGAATATAGCTTATTTAAACTGTTAAGTCTAAACAGATATACAGTTTTCATAGCTCACAACTCTTCGTTATATAGGTAGAAGGTTTTTCCCCACTACTCATTCACAGGAAATCTCCCTCTTCCAAAGTTTTGTTAAAAAATCTTCCCATAAAGGCCGAACACGTCTGTTAGATACCAACTTTCTTTTTATACAGTAAAAATAAAAAAATATAATAATAATAAATAAAAAAGTTACAAAAATCTACTCATATAGTAACAATAACCCAGAGAATCGTCAAAGTACGAACAAATATAAAAATTCCCAGTAATAAATTTGACTAAGCTACAGAGATCTCTACCTGGCGGTAAGGGATCCTCTAAATAAAAATTTACAAAGAAAATTTTTTCTCACGTCCATAAATTTCACACACCTGCAAACTCAAATTAATCAACCCCTAACCACTTCCAGAATACTTGAAGCCAAATCAAAAGATTCATACATAACAAAAGAAACACCTGGCAACAAAAAGCCAAAAAAACTAATAAATGTCATACAAGTAGCAACCCTAATAAATCTACCCACACCGCCCCCCTCGGACAAAGGAAGCCTACCTTTCAAAACCGCCTCCATTATCTTCTCCCATGTAGCTTACAATATACAACGTATTCATCAAAAATAGGTACTATCTGATTTTTTTGTAAAAAATCATATAAATATTTGCTTCCGCGCCCGAATTTTATAATTTTTCATCATATTTTATCCACAGTATAGGTCCAAAAGCATGTTTATGAATGTTTTAACAAAAATATCAATTTCAAGAATAGGTAAAATCTGACTTTATTTTTGTAAAAAATCATATAAATATTTGCTTCCGCGCCCGAATTTTATGATTTTTCATCATAATATAGGTAAAAGAAAACATTGCAACAAGAAAATTGCTATTTCAAGTGTGGTAGGTATTCTAGAATCCAGCCAATGAAGCTTACAATATACAACGTATTCATCAAAAATAGGTAAAATCTGACTTTATTTTTGTAAAAAATCATATAAATATTTGCTTCCGCGCTCGAATTTTATAATTTTTTATCATATTATTTCCATATTATAGGTCCAAAAGCATGTTTATGAACGTATTAACAAAAATATCCATTTGAAAAATATGTAAAATCTGACTTTATTTTTGTAAAAAATCATATAAATATTTGCTTCCGCGCCCGAATTTTATGATATTTTATCATATTTTAGCTAAAAGAAAACATTGCAACAAGAAAATTGCTATTTCAAGTGTGTTAGGTATTCTAGAATCCAGCCCATGTAGCTTACAATATACAACGTTTTCATCAATAATAGGTACAATCTGACTTTTTTTGTAAAAAATCATATAAATATTTGCTTCCGCGCCCGAATTTTATAATTTTTCATCATATTTTATCCACAGTATAGGTCCAAAAGCATGTTTATGAATGTTTTAACAAAAATATCCATTTCAAGAATAGGTAAAATCTGACTTTATTTTTGTAAAAAATCATATAAATATTTGCTTCCGCGCCCGAATTTTATGATTTTTCATCATAATTTAGGTAAAAGAAAACATTGCAACAAGAAAATTGCTATTTCAAGTGTGGTAGGTATTCTAGAATCCAGCCAATGAAGCTTACAATATACAACGTATTCATCAAAAATAGGTAAAATCTGACTTTATTTTTGTAAAAAATTATATAAATATTTGCTTCCGCGCTCGAATTTTATAATTTTTCATCATATTTTTTCCATAGTATAGGTCCAAAAGCATGTTTATGAACGTTTTAACAAAAATATCCATTTGAAAAATATGTAAAATCTGACTTTATTTTTGTAAAAAATCATATAAATATTTGCTTCCGCGCCCGAATTTTATGATTTTTCATCATATTTTAGCTAAAAGAAAACATTGCAACAAGAAATTTGCTATTTCAAGTGTGTTAGGTATTCTAGAATCCAGCCCATGTAGCTTACAATATACAACGTATTCATCAAAAATAGGTAAAATCTGACTTTTTTTTTGTAAAAAATCATATAAATATTTGTTTGCGCGCCCGAATTTTATAATTTTTCATCATATTTTATCCGCAATATAGGTCCAAAAGCATGTTTATGAATGTTTTAACAAAAATATCCATTTCAAGAATAGGAAAAATCTGACTTTATTTTTGTAAAAAATCATATAAATATTTGCTTCCGCGCCCGAAATTTTTGATTTTTCATCATATTTTAGCTAAAAGAAAACATTGCAACAAGAAAATTGCTATTTCAAGTGTGTTAGGTATTCTAGAATCCAGCCAATGAAGCTTACAATATACAACGTATTCATCAAAAATAGGTAAAATCTGACTTATTTTTTGTAAAAAATCATATAAATATTTGTTTGCGCGCCCGAATTTTATAATTTTTCATAATATTTTATCCGCAGTATAGGTCCAAAAGCATGTTTATGAATGTTTTAACAAAAATATCCATTTCAAGAATAGGAAAAATCTGACTTTATTTTTGTAAAAAATCATATAAATATTTGCTTCCGCACCCGAATTTTATGATTTTCATCATAATTTAGGTAAAAGAAAACATTGCAACAAGAAAACTGCTATTACAAGTTTGGTAGGTATTCTAGAATCCAGCCAATGAAGCTTACAATATACAACGTATTCATGAAAAATAGGTAAAATCTGACTTTATTTTTGTAAAAAATTATATAAATATTTGCTTCCGCGCTCGAATTTTATAATATTTCATCATATTTTATCCATAGTATAGGTATAAAAGCATGTTTATGAACGTTTTAACAAAAATATCCATTTCAAAAATATGTAAAATCTGACTTTATTTTTGTAAAATATCATATAAATATTTGCTTCCGCGCCCGAATTTTATGATTTTTCATCACAATTTAGGTAAAAGAAAACATTGCAACAAGAAAATTGCTATTGCAAGTGTGGTAAGTATTCTAGAATCCAGCCAATGAAGCTTACAATATACAACGTATTCATCAAAAATAGGTAAAATCTGACTTTTTTTTTTGTAAAAAATCATATAGATATTTGCTTCCGCGCCCGAATTTTATGATTCTTCATCATATTTCAGCTAAAAGAAAACATTGCAACAAGAAAATTGCTATTTCAAGTGTGTTAGGTATTCTAGAATCCAGCCCATGTAGCTTACAATATACAACGTATTCATCTAAAATAGGTAAAATCTGACATTTTTTTGTAAAAAATCATATTAATAATTGCTTCCGCGCCCGAATTTTATAATTTTTTATCATATTTTATCCGCAGTATAGGTCCAAAAGCATGTTTATGAATGTTTTAACAAAAATATCCATTTCAAGAATAGAAAAAATCTGACTTTATTTTTGTAAAAAATCATATAAATATTTGCTTCCGCGCCCGAATTTTATGATTTTCATCATAATTTAGGTAAAAGATAACATTGCAACAAGAAAACTGCTATTACAAGTTTGGTAGGTATTCTAGAATCCAGCCAATGAAGCTTACAATATACAACGTATTCATCAAAAATAGGTAAAATCTGACTTTATTTTTGTAAAAAATTATATAAATATTTGCTTCCGCGCTCGAATTTTATAATATTTCATCATATTTTATCCATAGTATAGGTATAAAAGCATGTTTATGAACGTTTTAACAAAAATATCCATTTCAAAAATTTGTAAAATCTGACTTTATTTTTGTAAAAAATCATATAAATATTTGCTTCCGCGCCCGAATTTTATGATTTTTCATCATAATTTAGGTAAAAGAAAACATTGCAACAAGAAAATTGCTATTGCAAGTGTGGTAAGTATTCTAGAATCCAGCCAATGAAGCTTACAATATACAACGTATTTATCAAAAATAGGTAAAATCTGACTTTATTTTTGTAAAAAATTATATAAATATTTGCTTCCGCGCTCGAATTTTATAATTTTTCATCATATTTTTTCCATAGTATAGGTCCAAAAGCATGTTTATGAACGTTTTAACAAAAATATCCATTTCAAGAATAGGTAAAATCTGACTTTATTTTTGTAAAAAATCATATAAATATTTGCTTCCGCGCCCGAATTTTATGATTTTCATCATAATTTAGGTAAAAGAAAACATTGCAACAAGAAAACTGCTATTACAAGTTTGGTAGGTATTCTAGAATCCAGCCAATGAAGCTTACAATATACAACGTATTCATCAAAAATAGGTAAAATCTGACTTTATTTTTGTAAAAAATTATATAAATATTTGCTTCCGCGCTCGAATTTTATAATATTTCATCATATTTTATGCATAGTATAGGTATAAAAGCATGTTTATGAACGTTTTAACAAAAATATCCATTTCAAAAATATGTAAAATCTGACTTTATTTTTGTAAAAAATCATATAAATATTTGCTTCCGCGCCCGAATTTTATGATTTTTCATCACAATTTAGGTAAAAGAAAACATTGCAACAAGAAAATTGCTATTGCAAGTGTGGTAAGTATTCTAGAATCCAGCCAATGAAGCTTACAATATACAACGTATTCATCAAAAATAGGTAAAATCTGACTTTTTTTTTGTAAAAAATCATATAAATATTTGCTTCCGCGCCCGAATTTTATGATTCTTCATCATATATCAGCTAAAAGAAAACATTGCAACAAGAAAATTGCTATTTCAAGTGTGTTAGGTATTCTAGAATCCAGCCCATGTAGCTTACAATATACAACGTATTCATCTAAAATAGGTAAAATCTGACTTTTTTTTTGTAAAAAATCATATTAATAATTGCTTCCGCGCCCGAATTTTATAATTTTTTATCATATTTTATCCGCAGTATAGGTCCAAAAGCATGTTTATGAATGTTTTAACAAAAATATCCATTTCAAGAATAGGAAAAATCTGACTTTATTTTTGTAAAAAATCATATAAATATTTGCTTCCGCGCCCGAATTTTATGATTTTCATCATAATTTAGGTAAAAGATAACATTGCAACAAGAAAACTGCTATTACAAGTTTGGTAGGTATTCTAGAATCCAGCCAATAAAGCTTACAATATACAACGTATTCATCAAAAATAGGTAAAATCTGACTTTATTTTTGTAAAAAATTATATAAATATTTGCTTCCGCGCTCGAATTTTATAATATTTCATCATATTTTATCCATAGTGTAGGTATAAAAGCATGTTTATGAACGTTTTAACAAAAATATCCATTTCAAAAATATGTAAAATCTGACTTTATTTTTGTAAAAAATCATATAAATATTTGCTTCCACGCCCGAATTTTATGATTTTTCATCATAATTTAGGTAAAAGAAAACATTGCAACAAGAAAATTGCTATTGCAAGTGTGGTAAGTATTCTAGAATCCAGCCAATGAAGCTTACAATATACAACGTATTCATCAAAAATAGGTAAAATCTGACTTTATTTTTGTAAAAAATTATATAAATATTTGCTTCCGCGCTCGAATTTTATAATTTTTCATCATATTTTTCCATAGTATAGGTCCAACAGCATGTTTATGAACGTTTTAACAAAAATATCCATTTGAAAAATATGTAAAATCTGACTTTATTTTTGTAAAAAATCATATAAATATTTGCTTCCGCGCCCGAATTTTATGATTTTTCATCACATTTTAGCTAAAAGAAAACACTGCAACAAAAAAATTGTTATTTCAAGTGTGTTAGGTATTCTAGAATCCAGCCAATGAAGCTTACAATATACAACGTATTCATTTAAAATAGGTAAAATCTGACTTTTTTTCTGTAAAAAATCATATAAATATTTGTTTGCGCGCCCGAATTTTATAATTTTTCATAATATTTTATCCGCAGTATAGGTCCAAAAGCATGTTTATGAATGTTTTAACAAAAATATCCATTTCAAGAATAGGAAAAAATCTGACTTTATTTTTGTAAAAAATCATATAAATATTTGCTTCCGCGCCCGAATTTTATGATATTTCATAATATTTTAGCTAAAAGAAAACATTGCAACAAGAAAATTGCTATTTCAAGTGTGTTTGGTATTCTAGAATCCAGCGCATGTAGCTTACAATATACAACGTATTCATCAAAAATAGGTACTATCTGACTTTTTTTGTAAAAAATTATATAAATATTTGCTTCCGCGCTCGAATTTTATAATTTTTCAACATATTTTATCCATAGTATAGGTCCAAAAGCATGTTTATGAACGTTTTAACAAAAATATCCATTTCAAAAATATGTAAAATCTGACTTAATTTTTGTAAAAAATCATATAAATATTTGCTTCCGCGCCTGAATTTTATGATTTTTCATCATATTTTAGCTAAAAGAAAACATTGCAACAAGAAAATTGCTATTTTAAGTGTGTTAGGTATTCTACAATCCAGCCCATGTAGCTTACAATATACAACGTATTTATCAAAAATAGGTAAAATCTGACTTTTTTTTTGTAAAAAATCATATAAATATTTGCTTCCGCGCCCGAATTTTATAATTTTTCATCATATTTTATCCACAGTATAGGTCCAAAAGCATGTTTATGAATGTATTAACAAAAGTATCCATTTCAAGAATATGTAAAATCTGACTTTATTATTGTAAAAAATTATATAAATATTTGCTTCCGCGCCCGAATTTTATGATTTTTTATCATAATTTAGGTAAAAGAAAACACTGCAACAAGAAAATTGTTATTTCAAGTGTGTTAGGTATTCTAGAATCCAGCTAATGAAGCTTACAATATACAACGTATTCATCAAAAATAGGTAAAATCTGACTTATTTTTTGTAAAAAATCATATAAATATTTGTTTGCGCGCCCGAATTTTATAATTTTTCATAATATTTTATCCGCAGTATAGGTCCAAAAGCATGTTTATGAATGTTTTAACAAAAATATCCATTTCAAGAATAGGAAAAATCTGACTTTATTTTTGTAAAAAATCATATAAATATTTGCTTCCGCGCCCGAATTTTATGATTTTTCATCATAATTTAGGTAAAAGAAAACACTGCAACAAGAAAATTGCTATTTTAAGTGTGTTAGGTATTCTAGAATCCAGCCCATGTAGCTTACAATATACAACGTATTTATCAAAAATAGGTAAAATCTGACTTTTTTTTTGTAAAAAATCATATAAATATTTGCTTCCGCGCTCGAATTTTATAATTTATCATCATATTTTATCCATAGTATAGGTCCAAAAGCATGTTTATGAACGTTTTAACAAAAATATCCATTTCAAAAATATGTAAAATCTGACTTTATTTTTGTAAAAAATCATATAAATATTTGCTTCCGCGCCCGAATTTTATGATTTTTCATCATAATTTTGGTAAAAGAAAACATTACAACAAGAAAATTGCTATTTCAAGTGTGGTAGGTATTCTAGAATCCAGCTCATGTAGCTTACAATATACAACGTATTCATCAAAAATAGGTAAAATCTGACTTTTTTTTTTGTAAAAAATCATATAAATATTTGCTTCCGCGCCCGAATTTTATGATTCTTCATCATAATTCAGCTAAAAGAAAACATTGCAACAAGAAAATTGCTATTTCAAGTGTGTTAGGTATTCTAGAATCCAGCCCATGTAGCTTACAATATACAACGTATTCATCTAAAATAGGTAAAATCTGACTTTTTTTTGTAAAAAATCATATTAATAATTGCTTCCGCGCCCGAATTTTATAATTTTGTATCATATTTTATCCGCAGTATAGGTCCAAAAGCATGTTTATGAATGTTTTAATAAAAATATCCATTTCAAGAATAGGAAAAATCTGACTTTATTTTTGTAAAAAATCATATAAATATTTGCTTCCGCGCCCGAATTTTATGATTTTCATCATAATTTAGGTAAAAGAAAACATTGCAACAAGAAAACTGCTATTACAAGTTTGGTAGGTATTCTAGAATCCAGCCAATGAAGCTTACAATATACAACGTATTCATCAAAAATAGGTAAAATCTGACTTTATTTTTGTAAAAAATTATATAAATATTTGCTTCCGCGCTCGAATTTTATAATATTTCATCATATTTTATCCATAGTATAGGTATAAAAGCATGTTTATGAACGTTTTAACAAAAATATCCATTTCAAAAATATGTAAAATCTGACTTTATTTTTGTAAAAAATCATATAAATATTTGCTTCCGCGCCCGAATTTTATGATTTTTCATCATAATTTAGGTAAAAGAAAACATTGCAACAATAAAATTGCTATTGCAAGTGTGGTAAGTATTCTAGAATCCAGCCAATGAAGCTTACAATATACAACGTATTCATCAAAAATAGGTAAAATCTGACTTTATTTTTGTAAAAAATTATATAAATATTTGCTTCCGCGCTCGAATTTTATAATTTTTCATCATATTTTTTCCATAGTATAGGTCCAAAAGCATGTTTATGAACGTTTTAACAAAAATATCCATTTGAAAAATATGTAAAATCTGACTTTATTTTTGTAAAAAATCATATAAATATTTGCTACCGCGCCCGAATTTTATGATTTTTCATCATATTTTAGCTAAAAGAAAACATTGCAACAAGAAAATTGCTATTTTAAGTGTGTTAGGTATTCTACAATCCAGCCCATGTAGCTTACAATATACAACGTATTTATCAAAAATAGGTAAAATCTGACTTTTTTTTTGTAAAAAATCATATAAATATTTGCTTCCGCGCCCGAATTTTATAATTTTTCATCATATTTTATCCACAGTATAGGTCCAAAAGCATGTTTATGAATGTATTAACAAAAATATCCATTTCAAGAATAGGAAAAATCTGACTTTATTTTTGTAAAAAATCATATAAATATTTGCTTCCGCGCCCGAATTTTATGATTTTTTATCATAATTTAGGTAAAAGAAAACACTGCAACAAGAAAATTGTTATTTCAAGTGTGTTAGGTATTCTAGAATCCAGCTAATGAAGCTTACAATATACAACGTATTCATCAAAAATAGGTAAAATCTGACTTATTTTTTGTAAAAAATCATATAAATATTTGTTTGCGCGCCCGAATTTTATAATTTTTCATAATATTTTATCCGCAGTATAGGTCCAAAAGCATGTTTATGAATGTTTTAACAAAAATATCCATTTCAAGAATAGGAAAAATCTGACTTTATTTTTGTAAAAAATCATATAAATATTTGCTTCCGCGCCCGAATTTTATGATTTTTCATCATAATTTAGGTAAAAGAAAACACTGCAACAAGAAAATTGCTATTTTAAGTGTGTTAGGTATTCTAGAATCCAGCCCATGTAGCTTACAATATACAACGTATTTATCAAAAATAGGTAAAATCTGACTTTTTTTTTGTAAAAAATCATATAAATATTTGCTTCCGCGCTCGAATTTTATAATTTATCATCATATTTTATCCATAGTATAGGTCCAAAAGCATGTTTATGAACGTTTTAACAAAAATATCCATTTCAAAAATATGTAAAATCTGACTTTATTTTTGTAAAAAATCATATAAATATTTGCTTCCGCGCCCGAATTTTATGATTTTTCATCATAATTTTGGTAAAAGAAAACATTACAACAAGAAAATTGCTATTTCAAGTGTGGTAGGTATTCTAGAATCCAGCTCATGTAGCTTACAATATACAACGTATTCATCAAAAATAGGTAAAATCTGACTTTTTTTTTTGTAAAAAATCATATAAATATTTGCTTCCGCGCCCGAATTTTATGATTCTTCATCATAATTCAGCTAAAAGAAAACATTGCAACAAGAAAATTGCTATTTCAAGTGTGTTAGGTATTCTAGAATCCAGCCCATGTAGCTTACAATATACAACGTATTCATCTAAAATAGGTAAAATCTGACTTTTTTTTGTAAAAAATCATATTAATAATTGCTTCCGCGCCCGAATTTTATAATTTTGTATCATATTTTATCCGCAGTATAGGTCCAAAAGCATGTTTATGAATGTTTTAATAAAAATATCCATTTCAAGAATAGGAAAAATCTGACTTTATTTTTGTAAAAAATCATATAAATATTTGCTTCCGCGCCCGAATTTTATGATTTTCATCATAATTTAGGTAAAAGAAAACATTGCAACAAGAAAACTGCTATTACAAGTTTGGTAGGTATTCTAGAATCCAGCCAATGAAGCTTACAATATACAACGTATTCATCAAAAATAGGTAAAATCTGACTTTATTTTTGTAAAAAATTATATAAATATTTGCTTCCGCGCTCGAATTTTATAATATTTCATCATATTTTATCCATAGTATAGGTATAAAAGCATGTTTATGAACGTTTTAACAAAAATATCCATTTCAAAAATATGTAAAATCTGACTTTATTTTTGTAAAAAATCATATAAATATTTGCTTCCGCGCCCGAATTTTATGATTTTTCATCATAATTTAGGTAAAAGAAAACATTGCAACAATAAAATTGCTATTGCAAGTGTGGTAAGTATTCTAGAATCCAGCCAATGAAGCTTACAATATACAACGTATTCATCAAAAATAGGTAAAATCTGACTTTATTTTTGTAAAAAATTATATAAATATTTGCTTCCGCGCTCGAATTTTATAATTTTTCATCATATTTTTTCCATAGTATAGGTCCAAAAGCATGTTTATGAACGTTTTAACAAAAATATCCATTTGAAAAATATGTAAAATCTGACTTTATTTTTGTAAAAAATCATATAAATATTTGCTACCGCGCCCGAATTTTATGATTTTTCATCATATTTTAGCTAAAAGAAAACACTGCAACAAGAAAATTGTTATTTCAAGTGTGTTAGGTATTCTAGAATCCAGCCAATGAAGCTTACAATATACAACGTATTCATTAAAAATAGGTAAAATCTGACTTTTTTTCTGTAAAAAATCATATAAATATTTGTTTGCGCGCCCGAATTTTATAATTTTTCATAATATTTTATCCGCAGTATAGGTCCAAAAGCATGTTTATGAATGTTTTAACAAAAATATCCATTTCAAGAATAGGAAAAAATCTGACTTTATTTTTGTAAAAAATCATATAAATATTTGCTTCCGCGCCCGAATTTTATGATATTTCATCATATTTTAGCTAAAAGAAAACATTGCAACAAGAAAATTGCTATTTCAAGTGTGTTTGGTATTCTAGAATCCAGCCCATGAGAAGATAATGGACGCGGTTTTGAAAGGTAGGCTTCCTTTGTCCGAGGGGGGGCGGTGTGGGTAGATTTATTAGGGTTGCTACTTGTATGACATTTATTAGTTTTTTTGGCTTTTTGTTGCCAGGTGTTTCTTTTGTTATGTATGAATCTTTTGATTTGGCTTCAAGTATTCTGGAATTGGTTAGGGGTTGATTAATTTGAGTTTGCAGGTGTGTGAAATTTATGAGTTTTATGGACGTGAGAAAAAATTTTCTTTGTAAATTTTTATTTAGAGGATGATGTTCAGGTCCCTTACCGCCAGGTAGAGATCTCTGTCGCTTAGTCAAATTTATTACTGGGAATTTTTATATTTGTTCGTACTTTGACGATTCTCTGGGTTATTGTTACTATATGAGTAGATTATTGTAACTTTTTTATTTATTATTATATATATTTTTTTTTTTTACTGTATAAAAAGAAAGATGGTATCTGGAGGTATAAGCATTGTAACTGAAGTGTTTGCCCTGGAAACATCAAATTGAGTACGTATATCTGTGTATTAGCTTATCCTATCTGTATCTAATATTATTATTTTATATTACAGAAATGGATTTCTCCTTGTTGAATGAAAGAGGAATGTTGAAAAATGACAAAACCGTCAAACGAATCACTGAATTAGAAATCAATAAACCGTATAAACTTGTTGATTTACGAAGTGTCAATACTAGCTTTGGGAGGAAAATACTTGCAGTATGTCAAGATTTTCTCACCTATCTTCCGGCACGATTTGACGACATCTCGGATGAAGAAATATCGAATTTAAGGAAATCTATTACTAATATAAGTTTAAAGTATATGGGCGTTAAAGAATTCGGAAAAAATAAGAAAGCAAACCTTGTAGAATTTGTTCAATTGTAATGAATTATAATAATAATAAAGCGTATGTACTTAAACCTTATTAACTGTGTATTATTTCGTTTAATGGAAACTATTTAATACATCCTTAGGTTTAATTAATATTCAATACACCTACCCAGCAGCGGCGTGCGGTGAGAAAAAAAACAATTCATATTAGTAAAATACAAGGGATAGGTACGAAGCATGCCTGCAGTGTACGCCACTGAAGGGCATTATCCAACACAGGTGCTGGCTACCTGACAAAAAGGTATCGCTCAGCTTCGGAATCCATAATTCATTATCAAACAAAGAAAGTGGGGGAACCGTTCTTTATAAGACATGTACGTTGGATACAGTAGTACATTTTGTTTATTTGTTTACTATAAGACAAACACGTGTGATTTAAAAGCCTTGTGAAATAAAAATGTTTAATAATAATAATAATAATAATAATGAAATTAATAATCTAATATCCATACAAAATACTTGTGATGAAATAATTCAAGGAGAAGAAGAAGATTTACGAAATAAGCAAAAACCAAATGAAGACACGAATTTCAAACATTTTTTCAATATTTGTGAAAGTATAATCGACGATTCGTGCAAACCTCAGATTCAATCACAACATTCGATATCATTACAAAGTGGAAGTGGAGCTTTAAACCCCGAAAATAACATCATCGAAGATGAATATAAAAAATATTTTTCCATAATTTCAAATACTGAGAACCATGTGCGAAGGTTTAATTTAACAGGAAAACGAACAATGTTTCGTTTTATTGATCCTCCGGTAGATATAAATCCTGTAAAGTGGTTTAAAAATAGTTTGAAAAATCTAGTGAAATATATTATTAAATCAATTCCAGACTCTGATTTTGTTGGTTTAATTATGCATACTCCTGCTCTTGAGAATGGACCGATATGGGTAAGCTTTAGACTTGTGAGTCAGTTACATGTCGATGTCATCTGGAGTGCAATAAGTAACGTTATGCAGAGCAATGCAAATATATTTGTTCACGGAGAGTTCGAGGTAGAATTGACAAGAGTGTCTGTACCAGTGGGAAGAGGTAGGAATATGAATGGCCGTGGATTAACCTTTGCTGAATTATCCAAACGTAAACATGGTATAATTGAAATAACAAACTTTGATAATTTATGTTTACCAAGGGCATTAGTTGTTGCCGAATCATGGGCGAAAAAGGAAGCAGATTTTAAAACTGTATCAAAAAACCAATCATGTATACAGACGGCAAGAGCTCAGGCACTTATTGTAAAAGCAGGTGTAAATATACCTGTCGAGGGATGCAGTCTACCGGAACTTATAGAATTCCAAAGATGTTTATCGGATTATAATATAGTCGTGTACGAATATGGAGGGGTAGGCAACGTCATTTATGAAGGATTGAAGGACACAAACCTACCGAGACTTAATTTACTCTATCATAATAATCACTACAATGTGATTAAAAGCTTAACTGCAGCTTTTTCCGTCTCATACTTCTGTGAACCATGTCATAAACCGTATAAATATCACGGTAAACATCGTTGTGCTAATACATGTGCTTACTGTTGCCGTACTCCTGCATGTTTACCTACTAATGAATCTCTCTTATGTACTAAATGTAACAGACGATTCCGCGGAAAACAATGTCTCAATAATCATGTGGGAACTATATGTAATAATATCAACAGATGTGCGAAATGTTTAAAACTATACAAGCATAAAGGTCAGAGAGTACATATATGTGGCGAAATATATTGCAAATTATGTATGGAGTTTAAGCCGCCAGGACACCAGTGTTACATGAAAATAGACAAAAAAACGAAAAGAGATAAAGGTTCGTTATTTATTTATTATGATTTTGAAACTAAGCAAGAGAAAACCAAGAATAATTATAAGATTCACGAAGTGAACTTATGTGTGGCACAACAGTTATGTAGCAAATGTTCTGATATTCTGGATTTAAATTTACCATGTAGTATATGCGGTATTCGTCAACATATATTCAAAACAGATCCTCTCGCATCTTTTGTACAATACGTTTGCAAAGTACAAAAATCGTTTAAGAAAATAACATGTATTGCACATAATGCAAAAAGTTTTGATGCTCAATTTATTCTTAAATATTTAATTGAAATATATAATTTCAAACCTAAATTAATTTTAACTGGTACAAAAATTTTATTAATAGATATTAATTCCAAAATACGATTTATCGATTCAATTAATTATTTACCGATGTCTTTGTCTGTTCTGTCTAAAGCAATGGATTTACCAGTTTCTTTGAGAAAAGGATTCTTTCCGCATTTGTTTAATACGGACGAGAATCAATTTTACGTAGGTCCTGTTCCAGCTATTGAATATTATGATGCAGATAATATGAGTACGAATACAAGGAAAGATTTTCTAAAATGGCATGCAAGTCAGACTCGCGATAATGTTGTTTTTAGTATGGAACATGAGATAGTTGAATATTGTATTTCAGATGTTGATATCTTACGTCAAGCATGTGAAAAATTTAGAAAAACATTTATTGAAAACTGTGACGTATGTCCTTTCACGGAAGCCGTAACAATAGCTGCGTCTTGCAATCGTGTATTCCGAAGACAATTTTTACAAGCTAACACCATAGCCATAATTCCTTCAAATGGTTACAGGCTTACGGAAAACCAATCAAAAATTGCATTACAATGGCTTATTAGAGAGGAGACTTTACGAAAAATACGTATAGAACATGCGGGTCATGGGAAAGAAGTTATTTTAGGAAATTATTTGAAAGTTGACGGGTATTATGCTCCAGATCGTTTAGTATTTGAATTTATGGGTTGTTTTTATCACGGGTGTACATTGTGTTACAAAACAAATCGCGATAGTGAAAATATTTACAACAATTCTAAAGAAAGCTTAAATGCACGTTTTCAGAGGACTGAAGAAAAATTACGAAAATTAAGGGAGTTACGTTATAATGTGATTGAAATTTGGGAATGTCAGTTTAGGATTCAATTAAAAGCTATGAATAAAGAGGAGCGTCTATTGTTAGAAAATCATCCTTTAATAAATTATTTACCATTAAAACCGCGTGATTCATTTTTTGGAGGACGGACAGGTTGTGTTTCTCTCTATCGAAAAATTGAAAATGGAGAAAAAATTAAATATGTCGATGTATGTAGTCTCTATCCATATATCTGCAAATACGGGAAATATCCCATAGGTCATCCGAAAATATTTGTAGGCGACGAGTGTCACGAGATATTAGGTTCTGATAATAATAATATTGATAAAATAGAGGGTCTAATTAAATGTAAAGTTTTACCGCCCGATAATTTATTCCATCCGGTATTACCGCGTAAAGTTCATGGTAAACTAATGTTTTCTTTATGTCGTACATGTTGTGATACTCTAAATCAGAACAATTGTTCACATACAATTAAAGAAAGACAATTTAATGGTACATGGGTGTCAGATGAACTTCAGCAGGCTGTAAAACATGGTTACAAAATTTTACATGTATACGAAATTTGGCAGTATAATATAACAGTATACAACAAAGATACTAAATCTGGTGGATTATTTGCAAAATATATAGATAATTTCATGAAAATGAAACAGGAAGCTACAGGATATCCTCCAGGTTGTATTGACGACGTCAGTAAAACCCGTTACATTGAAAACTATTTACAAAAAGAAGGAATTGCACTGGATCCTAAAAATGTCGAAGAAAACTCTGGGAAAAGATCAATGGCTAAATTAATGCTCAATTCATTCTGGGGTAATTATTAATTTATTATTATTATTATTGTTAACTAACTAATTTTTATTTTGAAATAGGGAAATTCGCTCAAACAGAGAATAGACCACGTACTACAGTCCTATCATCATCTGAAGAATTATATGATCTACTAGCTAACCCTTCGGTCACCGTTAACAGGATTATTCCAGCAGGCGAACGTATGATATATGTGAACTGGGAGAATGAAACAGAAGCTTTCGAGCAGCTCAAAACAGTAAATATTGTTATTGCCGCATACACGACAGCCCAAGCTAGATTACATCTACATAAGTACCTCCACCAGCTAGATTCTCGAGTTTTATATTATGATACAGACTCTATTATCTATTATCATTTACCAGATATGTATGAACCTCCTACAGGTAATTTTCTAGGAGACCTGACCGATGAATTAAGCAGTTATGGTCCTGGGAGTTATATCACTGAATTTGTTTCCGGTGGACCAAAAACTTATGCCTATAAAGTGTATAATCCTATTAGTCGTGAAACTAAACAAATATGTAAAGTTAAAGGTTTCACTTTAAATTATAAAAACTCACAAATAATTAACTTTGATTGTTTAAAAAGAATGATACTAAAAGAAAACGACGAAAATTGTAATCCTCCTGTTATTGTATCTAATAATATAAGAAATACTCTCGATCATGATGTAATTACGCGTACAGAGAGTAAAATATTTAATGTTAAATGTATGAAACGTCGTTTCTTGGATAACCATTTTTCTGTACCTTATGGCTTTAAGAAACCTAGAATAAATTATAATTAAATCTTTATTGTTGTTCTTTCTGTTTTCCTGTTATTTTGACCGTTTAATAAAAATGTTTATGGGAGTTTTTATTTTGATTGGAGATTATAAATGAATTGTCCAGCAAACTTTTTGTCATTTCCGACTTTTGTTTTATGGTGAAATGTCAGATCCTATCAAATTCAAACATCCTTTTAACGCCATTGTGGCCGGTCCCTCGGGTAGTGGTAAATCTTATTTTGTCGTTAACTTCTTAAAAAATATGACCAACATGTGCGATACAGTTTTTTCAAAAGTTACCTGGTTTTACAGCACATGGCAGAGTTTATATAATACAATACCTAATGTGAATTTTCAACAAGGTTTGCCAGATATGGACAATTTTGACGGTAATAACCCGCACTTAATAATAATAGATGATCTTATGCGTGAAACAGATTCACGTGTGGTTGATATTTTTACAAAGGGCAGTCATCAGTCTAAATAAAAAACAACGTCATAATCTTGGGCGTCATAAACAAATTTTACGTAAACTTGTGAAACGAGGAGATAATTGGAAACAAAAGAAAAAGATTTTAGTTCAGTCAGGAGGGGCGTTCGTCCCATTGTTAATAGCACCGCTTATCTCCGGAATTTTAAGTAGTATATTTAATAAGAGTTAAAATGGAACATGCTAAAAAATATGCTTTAATTACGCCGGAAACGTTACACCAACTTCGTGAAAATACCGTAACTGATAATAATAATATAACCACGCAACTTGATAAAGATATGAAAAAAGTATTAAATTTAAAAATTTCTGATTATGAAAAATGGGCTTTATATCAAGAAAATCTTCAACGGTATCTCCATTTTCAAAAACAACTACGTGAACCTGTCAAAATTCCTTTAATTGACGACACCACCAGCACCGCAGCCGCTTCTATTGAAACAAAAGAACAGTTGCCATATATTAAAATTAAAGAGCAATTAGCTGACGATATAATTTTAAATACTCTACCGAAAACATACCGCAAAAAAGCGAATATTTTTTTAAATATACTTAAATCAGATAAGAACATTACGTGGGATGAATACGGTTTAGTTAGTATTAATAATAGTGAAATACCAAATTCAAATATTACCGATTTGGTTGGAGATATCATTAGACCTAGGAAAAAAAAAGTAACCCAGTGGGATGGCAAGAATTTTCAAAAGTACTGATAAAAAATAACATTCCTAACGAATTGATTGGAAACCCGCGTAGGAAAAGAGAATTTACAGATATGTATATGTCGTCTCCATTTATTCACAGTAATAAAGAGAGTACGCACAGAAGTGCACGCGTTCCTTCACCCGACTTGTGGGAATCGTTTAAATTTTAAAAATGAACCGTACACTGACAGATATTTATTTCAACCCATCCCATGCCGCTGGGTTCACAGGATTAGCGATTCTTAAGAAAATAGTTAAAGGTAAATACTCTACTGAAGCTGTCAAAAAATGGTTAAGTAGTCAAGATGCCTACACACTACATAAACCAATACGAAGAAGATTTCTCCGAAACAAATACAAGGTTTACAATATTAATGATTTATTTCAAGCTGATCTGAATGATATGAGAAGCCTTAGTAAATTCAATGACGGTTTTAAATATATTTTAACTGTAATTGACGTATTTAGCAGATTTGCTTGGGCAATACCTTTAACTGATAAGAAACCGGGTACTATTATTAATGCTTTTAAAAAAATATTTAACGACAGTAAGCGTATACCTATATACCTACAAACAGACAAAGGCACAGAATTCATTGCAAGTAGTGTACGGAGATTTTTGCGTGAATATGATATTAAATATTACGTTACACAAAATCCTGATGTTAAAGCTTGTTTCGTGGAAAGATTAAATAGAACATTAAAAACAAGAATGTATCATTATTTTACACGCAACAATACGTACCGATATGTCGATATGCTTTCCAAACTTTTAAAAGCATACAATAGTACCGTACATTCGTCAATCAAAATAGCCCCGAAAGATGTACACGCTAAAAATATTCTACAAGTCTGGCGGAATCAGAATAGGAATGATAAAAAAATAAAAAATAAAATACCTAAATTAGAAGTTGGAGATACTGTACGTATATCAAGAGAAAAACATGTTTTTGAAAAAGGCTTTACGTAATTGGTCTCAAGAAGTATTTAGAATTAAAACGGTAATTAAAAGACATCCACCCGTTTATAGATTGGAGGATTTAAATAAAGAAAACATTGAAGGAGTATTTTATGAACCGGAATTACAGAAAGTGTATATAAACGCCGATGATGAATTTCAAATAGATAAAATAATCGAATCGAAGGGTAGTGGTAACAGAAAGAAAGTGCTTGTCAAATGGAAAGGATATACTGATAAATTCAACTCTTGGATACCAGCAAAAAATATAAAATATTTTGAGAATAATGTCTAAAAATGAATTTTATATGACATTGCCTAGTAATAGTTCGATGAATTATTTTCCGAATAATAAAACAACACTATTCACTACGCAACTAACGCAAAGTGTAAAACTTGACGGTAACTGGGAAGTTGCCCTAGCTGAAATACAGTATCCTTGTACTTTCTACACAGTTTGCGCTCATGAAAACTATATTAAATATCAATTTAAAACATTTGTGGATGGAAGACCTAAAATACACAAAAGAGAAGCACATATTCAGCCTGGATATTATAGAAGTGTGGACGATATAATAAACGCGATTAATCAGCATGCTAGACTTCGCGACCATATTAATATCGAAATTGAAAAAAATATTCGTCGCATAAGAGTATATTTTATTAAAGATACAAACTTTTGTTCTTTGAAATTATCTCCGAAACTTTCACAACAGCTGGGATATGAACCGGGAACTGATTTATTTGCTGAGAGATTATCATAATATTATGATTCGTCAAATCTTTATCTCGGAATACATCCTGAAATGTTTATATATTGCGATATTGTTGAACAGCAATTTGTTGGAGATGTACTCGCACCCCTGTTACGAACAGTACATGTTGATATTTCAAATTATATACACGGTTCTAGTAAAATGGTTACATTTTCTCCACTATATTATATTCCTGTGCTCCGACGAGATTTCCAGAATATTGAAATCGATATAAGATGTGTTGAAGGCAAACCAATACCATTCCAATTTGGAACTTTAAGTGTTAAGTTACACTTTAGACGTTCACAATGAAAAATTGCCCCTATCAAATTTATTATAACCATCAAGCAGGAACCGGGATTGGTTCTGTTGTTTTTCGAGGCTCTGCTTATCAGCGAGGTCACGGGCTTGGTAGTTTTTTTAGTGGATTATTTAGAACGGTCTTACCAATTATAAAAAGAGGAGCAAGTGTCGTTGGGAAAGAAGCACTCAGAACAGGGATGAGTTTCTTAGGAGATTTGAGTGAAAATCGACCTGCAAAAGAAGCGTTCCAGCAAAGACTGTCTGAAGCGGGAAATAATTTGAAACGAAAAGCTGAATCCAAAATTGACACACTTATGAGTGGTTCAGGTTATAAAAAGAAGAGAACGTCTCTAAAACGTAATCACTCGCGACAGCAGGCTAGAGGTGTGAAGAACAAAATAAATAGAGTTCTGGACGTCTTCGATAAATAATAATAATAATAATCAGTTATGGCTTTTCTACATACGCAATCATGCGAGTGTATTAAAACTGAACTTGATTTATTTTCGCTACCACCTACGCAAACAAGCATAGAACATGGACAATGGATTAGTTACAAACCCTTATCATCCATAACTGAAGATGGGCCGGTGGAATTTGTAGTCCCCGGTCAGAGTGATGAATATTTAGATTTGTCACAAACTATGATTCACTTGAAAGCAAAAATAACCAAAGCAGACGGAACAGCACTAACCGCCACCGACACTACAGTTGGTCCTGTAAACAATTGGCTTCATTCCATGTTCAGTCAGATAGACGTATATCTCAATCAAAAACTTGTTTCACCTCCAAACAATACATATGCGTATCGTTCGTACATTGAAACGTTATTGAATTATGGCAGCGATGCTAAAAAATCGCATCTCACAGCATCATTATGGTACGCGGACGAGGCAGGAAAAATGAATAACGTGATTAATGACAATAAAGGCTTTGAAAAACGAAAAAAATATACAGAGTTAAGCAAAGAAGTTGATATGATGGGACATCTACATGTTGATATTTTTAATCAAGAAAAATTTCTTATCAACGGCGTTGAATTGAGAATGCGACTTATTCGCTCCCGAGATAGTTTCAACATTTTATCAGGATTAGAGGGTGTGAATGTGAAAACTCAAATAACGGAAGCTACATTACTTGTAAGAAGAGTGAAATTAAATCCTAGCGTCTTACTGGCCCACAACAAAGCTCTACAGTTAACAACCGCTAAGTACCCTGTAACTAGGGCCATATGTAAAACTCTAACATTAGCTGGAGGTGCCCAGGGAAAATCGTTAGATAATGTATTTTTAGGACAGATACCTAAAAGATGTATTCTAGGGTTTGTAGCGAATAAGGCTTTTCACGGAAGTTACGACACAAACCCGTTTAATTTTCATCATTTTAAAATTAATTTCTTATCATTATATGTAAATGGACAGCAATTACCGTCAAAACCATTGCATACAAGTTTTTCGAATGTTAAATCTTATATTCAAATGTACAATACATTATATTCCGGAACAGGAATTCATTTTTCAAATGACGGTAATTGTATTGATAGAGATAGTTTTCCAGATGGTTTCTGTTTAGCAGCTTTCGATCTGACGCCGGACTTGTCAGCTAATACAATGAATCACTGGAATCTGACACGTCATGGCTCGGTACGTATCGAAGTTGGTTTCGAAGAAGCTCTAACAGAAACCGTGAATTGTATTATTTATGCAGAGTTTGATAATATTATTGAAATAGATAAGGATAGAAATGTAATTATAGATTTTGGTGGTTAAATATTTTGTATACAATTATTATTATTAATAAATATATAATCTCTTGTAAATGTTAGTTAGTTTCATTTAAACCTTTGGCAGCAATGGGTTATATTATTGACATACAATATTTCAATGGTGAAAAAGATGAATTAATTGTAAAAGAGCTAGCCGTAACATCCCTCGACGGAAAAATTTTTCAACATTTTTTATTCAAACCACCGTATTCGAAAAATCGTCTCTCTGTAAAACAAATTTCTCAAATAAATTGGTTGAAAAAATATCATCACGGGTTTGACTGGGACGATGGTTTTATTGAATATGACAATTTAAAAACCATCTTAACAAGTATAATTGATTTCGATGAAAAGTTTGTATTTGTTAAGGGATTAGAGAAAAAAATAATAATTGAAAATATACTAGAGCGCGATAATTTGTATGATTTAACGAGTCTGGGCTGTCCAAGCCTTACAAATTTGCGCAGTCTTCAATATAAAACATCGGATATTACTACTAAATGTTGTATTCCATATGCACACAGCAGTATGATATGTGCGTCCGAGAATATACTTCATCTATGTAAATGGTACAACAGTTATTGTAAAGATGAATGCGGTGTTCATAGAGACGATTCTCCATCGCTACTTCAGGAATGCGTGTCAATATGGCGTCTTTGCAGCAGATAAGTTACCTACGCAGGTAAACTACCCTTGCGCCATTGTAGCGAATTTCGATGGCGCGTCAGACCCTGGGAGCCATTGGATCGCCATCTTCATTGACCGTAACGGGCGTGGAGAATATTTCGATAGTTATGGACGACCACCACAAATCCCTCAGCATATCCAGTTTTTAAAACGTAATACTGTAATTTGGAATTATAATACACTTAACATGCAAGACTATTTTTCGTCAGTATGCGGTCATTACTGTCTAATTTATCTGTTCTTTAGAATTAACGGATATTCTCTAAACTATTTTCAAAAATTGTTTAACAGACATGACCGTATGCTGAATGATGTTTATATTAAAAGATTGTTTCATTATTATTTCAGGACAATGTAACTAGGTTAAATTAGTAATAGAAAATATATTTTAATTAACTATGTATTTCATATTGCTGTTACATACATCTTTTATATACATAAGACAATTTTCAAAACATTGTAACAAACTAGTATTATTGATAGAAAATACATACACATTCATTTTTAAGTAACTGTGTTTTATTTCAGTATTGTCACATATTTTTTTTCCCTATTCATATAATGATACACATATTCCAAATCCATGTTCAACTTAACATTATAGTATGTAGATAATTCCCACAATATTACACTTATAAAACAATAATCCATGTCACAATTCTGTAATAACGTTTTATATGCTGTTTTTCTTAAATCTAAACTTATATCGATAAGTTTACAGATGGCTGTTTTTTGTAGAAAATTCAAATAATTTGTATAAATGTCAATATTAGAAAATCTCTTTTCCAAAGATAATGTTATATTCTGTAATAAATTTTGAGCATTAATTAAATTTTCAATTTCATCTTTATTCAAAACAATAAAATTTCTTTTGTATAATAATTTAATTTTTTGCATTGGTAACTTCGAAATATTAACACCGCTTACATAATTACCCTTATTACATCCTGATGTCTTTGTCAGAAGAGAATTCTTTACATTTTGATTTAAATATTCACAAATTTTCCCGATATTAATAATGTCAATTTGTTGACTGGTTCGAATATCTACAAGTCTTATGGTTATTTTAAATTTATTGTGAGGATTTAAACCAATATTAACAATTTTTTTTCGTTCAACCTCATCAATATATATAAAACTTCCCTGCAGTAGTCTATTGTTATGATCGTATTTACTTAGATTTATTGGTAAAGCGAAATATATATCGACTGAGGCCGTTCCCGTTATGAATTCTAAATTTATATTAGGAAAATCTTCAGTTTCGTCATTCCAGTCTTGTGCATACTGGTCCAACCATGAAGTATTTTTTTCTAACGGTTCCGCGTTTATTGATGATGATTGCTGTGGTATCTGGCACTCGTCATCCTTATCATCGTCGATGAATATGATATCCAGTGTTGGCGCCCGTTCAGGTGTACGGAATGAAGAACTCCATGGTTGTTTCACTATGTCACAATCACTATTTTTTGCACTTTTGTCTGGCACAGATTGCTGCTGGACCTGCAGCTCTTGGGGTTTTTCATTAACCAGAGGAACGATGATGATGTCCGGTGTCAAAGGACACTCGGGCGTGTAGATCAGATCTTCCTTAGTTGTTGATTGTTGTGTTTCGTTTGCTGACTTCTTCTTTTTCAAAATTTCACTTTACTTTGTTTTATTCTGTTTAACCGCAGACCGAGCCGGCTTAACTTTAACATTACTGATAATTTCAATATTCTTCTTCTTTTTCTTCGGTTCCGGCTGACGACAGATTTCACTAGCTTCTCCAAAGAGTTCAAAACACAATTGTTCATATGTACTCATGATGACGAACGATAACGATTTCTTAATCAGAATATAGCTTATTTAAACTGTTAAGTCTAAACAGATATACAGTTTTCATAGCTCACAACTCTTCGTTATATAGGTAGAAGGTTTTTCCCCACTACTCATTCACAGGAAATCTCCCTCTTCCAAAGTTTTGTTAAAAAATCTTCCCATAAAGGCCGAACACGTCTGTTAGATACCAACTTTCTTTTTATACAGTAAAAATAAAAAAATATAATAATAATAAATAAAAAAGTTACAAAAATCTACTCATATAGTAACAATAACCCAGAGAATCGTCAAAGTACGAACAAATATAAAAATTCCCAGTAATAAATTTGACTAAGCTACAGAGATCTCTACCTGGCGGTAAGGGATCCTCTAAATAAAAATTTACAAAGAAAATTTTTTCTCACGTCCATAAATTTCACACACCTGCAAACTCAAATTAATCAACCCCTAACCACTTCCAGAATACTTGAAGCCAAATCAAAAGATTCATACATAACAAAAGAAACACCTGGCAACAAAAAGCCAAAAAAACTAATAAATGTCATACAAGTAGCAACCCTAATAAATCTACCCACACCGCCCCCCTCGGACAAAGGAAGCCTACCTTTCAAAACCGCCTCCATTATCTTCTCCCATGTAGCTTACAATATACAACGTATTCATCAAAAATAGGTACTATCTGATTTTTTTGTAAAAAATCATATAAATATTTGCTTCCGCGCCCGAATTTTATAATTTTTCATCATATTTTATCCACAGTATAGGTCCAAAAGCATGTTTATGAATGTTTTAACAAAAATATCAATTTCAAGAATAGGTAAAATCTGACTTTATTTTTGTAAAAAATCATATAAATATTTGCTTCCGCGCCCGAATTTTATGATTTTTCATCATAATATAGGTAAAAGAAAACATTGCAACAAGAAAATTGCTATTTCAAGTGTGGTAGGTATTCTAGAATCCAGCCAATGAAGCTTACAATATACAACGTATTCATCAAAAATAGGTAAAATCTGACTTTATTTTTGTAAAAAATCATATAAATATTTGCTTCCGCGCTCGAATTTTATAATTTTTTATCATATTATTTCCATATTATAGGTCCAAAAGCATGTTTATGAACGTATTAACAAAAATATCCATTTGAAAAATATGTAAAATCTGACTTTATTTTTGTAAAAAATCATATAAATATTTGCTTCCGCGCCCGAATTTTATGATATTTTATCATATTTTAGCTAAAAGAAAACATTGCAACAAGAAAATTGCTATTTCAAGTGTGTTAGGTATTCTAGAATCCAGCCCATGTAGCTTACAATATACAACGTTTTCATCAATAATAGGTACAATCTGACTTTTTTTGTAAAAAATCATATAAATATTTGCTTCCGCGCCCGAATTTTATAATTTTTCATCATATTTTATCCACAGTATAGGTCCAAAAGCATGTTTATGAATGTTTTAACAAAAATATCCATTTCAAGAATAGGTAAAATCTGACTTTATTTTTGTAAAAAATCATATAAATATTTGCTTCCGCGCCCGAATTTTATGATTTTTCATCATAATTTAGGTAAAAGAAAACATTGCAACAAGAAAATTGCTATTGCAAGTGTGGTAAGTATTCTAGAATCCAGCCAATGAAGCTTACAATATACAACGTATTTATCAAAAATAGGTAAAATCTGACTTTATTTTTGTAAAAAATTATATAAATATTTGCTTCCGCGCTCGAATTTTATAATTTTTCATCATATTTTTTCCATAGTATAGGTCCAAAAGCATGTTTATGAACGTTTTAACAAAAATATCCATTTCAAAAATATGTAAAATCTGACTTTATTTTTGTAAAAAATCATATAAATATTTGCTTCCGCGCCCGAATTTTATGATTTTCATCATAATTTAGGTAAAAGAAAACATTGCAACAAGAAAACTGCTATTACAAGTTTGGTAGGTATTCTAGAATCCAGCCAATGAAGCTTACAATATACAACGTATTCATCAAAAATAGGTAAAATCTGACTTTATTTTTGTAAAATGCAGTAACAATAAAAAAGATATATCTCGTTTACTTATAGTGTTTTTTTTAATATCGCAAAAAGTGTAGGAAACGTTATATTATGTTAAGCTTAGTTAGATTTAATTATAAATTAGATTAGATTGAAACAGGGTAAACTGAACTAAGAAATCAACAAACTGATTAAAACGGAAGCTGGAAAGTCATGTTTATAACCTTATAAACAAGCACAATTAATATAACGTATAAATATAACTTTTTAAAATATTTCTCAACATTTGTATACAAACTTCCATTAATATCATATAAATTTACATGAATTAGTTCTGCAATTAAAAATTATGCATCAAATTTATTCTAAGTCCAATATTTCTACTATTTTATAAAGCATTTATAGCTTAAATATTCATATATGTCTCTGTCACTAGTTTAAGTTAATTTAGATTAGATTAATGTACGCTAGGCAACATAAGTCAAGCTTTAAAACAAAAACTTATGTTATGCTCGATATAAAATGGAAGCACTTAGCACGTACTAACATGCAGTAACAATAAAAAAGATATATCTCGTTTACTTATAGTGTTTTTTTTAATATCGCAAAAAGTGTAGGAAACGTTATATTATGTTAAGCTTAGTTAGATTTAATTATAAATTAGATTAGATTGAAACAGGGTAAACTGAACTAAGAAATCAACAAACTGATTAAAACGGAAGCTGGAAAGTCATGTTTATAACCTTATAAACAAGCGCAATTAATATAACGTATAAATATAACTTTTTAAAATATTTCTCAACATTTGTATACAAACTTCCATTAATATCATATAAATTTACATGAATTAGTTCTGCAATTAAAAATTATGCATCAAATTTATTCTAAGTCCAATATTTCTACTATTTTACAAAGCATTTATAGCTTAAATATTCATATATGTCTCTGTCACTAGTTTAAGTTAATTTAGATTAGATTAATGTACGCTAAGTTAATTTAGATTAGATTAATGTACGCTAGGCAACGTAAGTCAAGCTATAAAACAAAAACTTATGTTATGCTCGATATAAAATGGAAGCACTTAGCACGTACTAACATGCAGTAACAATAAAAAAGATATATCTCGTTTACTTATAGTGTTTTTTTTAATATCGCAAAAAGTGTAGGAAACGTTATATTATGTTAAGCTTAGTTAGATTTAATTATAAATTAGATTAGATTGAAACAGGGTAAACTGAACTAAGAAATCAACAAACTGATTAAAACGGAAGCTGGAAAGTCATGCTTATAACCTTATAAACAAGCACAATTAATATAACGTATAAATATAACATTTTAAAATATTTCTCAACATTTGTATACAAACGTCCATTAATATCATATAAATTTACATGAATTAGTTCTGCAATTAAAAATTATGCATCAAATTTATTCTAAGTCCAATATTTCTATTTTTTTACAAAGCATTTATAGCTTAAATATTCATATATGTCTCTGTCACTAGTTTAAGTTAATTTAGATTAGATTAATGTACGCTAGGCAACATAAGTCAAGCTATAAAACAAAAACTTATGTTATGCTCGATATAAAATGGAAGCACTTAGCACGTACTAACATGCAGTAACAATAAAAAAGATATATCTCGTTTACTTATAGTGTTTTTTTTAATATCGCAAAAAGTGTAGGAAACGTTATATTATGTTAAGCTTAGTTAGATTTAATTATAAATTAGATTAGATTGAAACAGGGTAAACTGAACTAAGAAATCAACAAACTGATTAAAACGGAAGCTGGAAAGTCATGTTTATAACCTTATAAACAAGCACAATTAATATAACGTATAAATATAACTTTTTAAAATATATCTCAACATTTGTATACAAACTTCCATTAATATCATATAAATTTACATGAATTAGTTCTGCAATTAAAAATTATGCATCAAATTTATTCTAAGTCCAATATTTCTACTATTTTACAAAGCATTTATAGCTTAAATATTCATATATGTCTCTGTCACTAGTTTAAGTTAATTTAGATTAGATTAATGTACGCTAGGCAACATAAGTCAAGCTTTAAAACAAAAACTTATGTTATGCTCGATATAAAATGGAAGCACTTAGCACGTACTAACATGCAGTAACAATAAAAAAGATATATCTCGTTTACTTATAGTGTTTTTTTTAATATCGCAAAAAGTGTAGGAAACGTTATATTATGTTAAGCTTAGTTAGATTTAATTATAAATTAGATTAAATTGAAACAGGGTAAACTGAACTGAGAAATCAACAAAATGATTAAAACGGAAGCTGGAAAGTCATGCTTATAACCTTATAAACAAGCACAATTAATATAACGTATAAATATAACATTTTAAAATATTTCTCAACATTTGTATACAAACGTCCATTAATATCATATAAATTTACATGAATTAGTTCTGCAATTAAAAATTATGCATCAAATTTATTCTAAGTCCAATATTTCTATTTTTTTACAAAGCATTTATAGCTTAAATATTCATATATGTCTCTGTCACTAGTTTAAGTTAATTTAGATTAGATTAATGTACGCTAGGCAACATAAGTCAAGCTATAAAACAAAAACTTATGTTATGCTCGATATAAAATGGAAGCACTTAGCACGTACTAACATGCAGTAACAATAAAAAAGATATATCTCGTTTACTTATAGTGTTTTTTTTAATATCGCAAAAAGTGTAGGAAACGTTATATTATGTTAAGCTTAGTTAGATTTAATTATAAATTAGATTAGATTGAAACAGGGTAAACTGAACTAAGAAATCAACAAACTGATTAAAACGGAAGCTGGAAAGTCATGCTTATAACCTTATAAACAAGCACAATTAATATAACGTATAAATATAACATTTTAAAATATTTCTCAACATTTGTATACAAACGTCCATTAATATCACATAAATTTACATGAATTAGTTCTGCAATTAAAAATTATGCATCAAATTTATTCTAAGTCCAATATTTCTATTTTTTTACAAAGCATTTATAGCTTAAATATTCATATATGTCTCTGTCACTAGTTTAAGTTAATTTAGATTAGATTAATGTACGCTAGGCAACATAAGTAAAGCTATAAAACAAAAACTTATGTTATGCTCGATATAAAATGGAAGCACTTAGCACGTACTAACATGCAGTAACAATAAAAAAGATATATCTCGTTTACTTATAGTGTTTTTTTTAATATCGCAAAAAGTGTAGGAAACGTTATATTATGTTAAGCTTAGTTAGATTTAATTATAAATTAGATTAGATTGAAACAGGGTAAACTGAACTAAGAAATCAACAAACTGATTAAAACGGAAGCTGGAAAGTCATGTTTATAACCTTATAAACAAGCACAATTAATATAACGTATAAATATAACTTTTTAAAATATTTCTCAACATTTGTATACAAACTTCCATTAATATCATATAAATTTACATGAATTAGTTCTGCAATTAAAAATTATGCATCAAATTTATTCTAAGTCCAATATTTCTACTATTTTACAAAGCATTTATAGCTTAAATATTCATATATGTCTCTGTCACTAGTTTAAGTTAATTTAGATTAGATTAATGTACGCTAAGTTAATTTAGATTAGATTAATGTACGCTAGGCAACATAAGTCAAGCTATAAAACAAAAACTTATGTTATGCTCGATATAAAATGGAAGCACTTAGCACGTACTAACATGCAGTAACAATAAAAAAGATATATCTCGTTTACTTATAGTGTTTTTTTTAATATCGCAAAAAGTGTAGGAAACGTTATATTATGTTAAGCTTAGTTAGATTTAATTATAAATTAGATTAGATTGAAACAGGGTAAACTGAACTAAGAAATCAACAAACTGATTAAAACGGAAGCTGGAAAGTCATGTTTATAACCTTATAAACAAGCACAATTAATATAACGTATAAATATAACTTTTTAAAATATTTCTCAACATTTGTATACAAACTTCCATTAATATCATATAAATTTACATGAATTAGTTCTGCAATTAAAAATTATGCATGAAATTTATTCTAAGTCCAATATTTCTACTATTTTACAAAGCATTTATAGCTTAAATATTCATATATGTCTCTGTCACTAGTTTAAGTTAATTTAGATTAGATTAATGTACGCTAGGCAACATAAGTCAAGCTTTAAAACAAAAACTTATGTTATGCTCGATATAAAATGGAAGCACTTAGCACGTACTAACATGCAGTAACAATAAAAAAGATATATCTCGTTTACTTATAGTGTTTTTTTTAATATCGCAAAAAGTGTAGGAAACGTTATATTATGTTAAGCTTAGTTAGATTTAATTATAAATTAGATTAAATTGAAACAGGGTAAACTGAACTGAGAAATCAACAAAATGATTAAAACGGAAGCTGGAAAGTCATGCTTATAACCTTATAAACAAGCACAATTAATATAACGTATAAATATAACATTTTAAAATATTTCTCAACATTTGTATACAAACGTCCATTAATATCATATAAATTTACATGAATTAGTTCTGCAATTAAAAATTATGCATCAAATTTATTCTAAGTCCAATATTTCTACTATTTTACAAAGCATTTATAGCTTAAATATTCATATATGTCTCTGTCACTAGTTTAAGTTAATTTAGATTAGATTAATGTACGCTAAGTTAATTTAGATTAGATTAATGTACGCTAGGCAACATAAGTCAAGCTATAAAACAAAAACTTATGTTATGCTCGATATAAAATGGAAGCACTTAGCACGTACTAACATGCAGTAACAATAAAAAAGATATATCTCGTTTACTTATAGTGTTTTTTTTAATATCGCAAAAAGTGTAGGAAACGTTATATTATGTTAAGCTTAGTTAGATTTAATTATAAATTAGATTAGATTGAAACAGGGTAAACTGAACTAAGAAATCAACAAACTGATTAAAACGGAAGCTGGAAAGTCATGTTTATAACCTTATAAACAAGCACAATTAATATAACGTATAAATATAACTTTTTAAAATATTTCTCAACATTTGTATACAAACTTCCATTAATATCATATAAATTTACATGAATTAGTTCTGCAATTAAAAATTATGCATGAAATTTATTCTAAGTCCAATATTTCTACTATTTTACAAAGCATTTATAGCTTAAATATTCATATATGTCTCTGTCACTAGTTTAAGTTAATTTAGATTAGATTAATGTACGCTAGGCAACATAAGTCAAGCTTTAAAACAAAAACTTATGTTATGCTCGATATAAAATGGAAGCACTTAGCACGTACTAACATGCAGTAACAATAAAAAAGATATATCTCGTTTACTTATAGTGTTTTTTTTAATATCGCAAAAAGTGTAGGAAACGTTATATTATGTTAAGCTTAGTTAGATTTAATTATAAATTAGATTAAATTGAAACAGGGTAAACTGAACTGAGAAATCAACAAAATGATTAAAACGGAAGCTGGAAAGTCATGCTTATAACCTTATAAACAAGCACAATTAATATAACGTATAAATATAACATTTTAAAATATTTCTCAACATTTGTATACAAACGTCCATTAATATCATATAAATTTACATGAATTAGTTCTGCAATTAAAAATTATGCATCAAATTTATTCTAAGTCCAATATTTCTACTATTTTACAAAGCATTTATAGCTTAAATATTCATATATGTCTCTGTCACTAGTTTAAGTTAATTTAGATTAGATTAATGTACGCTAAGTTAATTTAGATTAGATTAATGTACGCTAGGCAACATAAGTCAAGCTATAAAACAAAAACTTATGTTATGCTCGATATAAAATGGAAGCACTTAGCACGTACTAACATGCAGTAACAATAAAAAAGATATATCTCGTTTACTTATAGTGTTTTTTTTAATATCGCAAAAAGTGTAGGAAACGTTATATTATGTTAAGCTTAGTTAGATTTAATTATAAATTAGATTAGATTGAAACAGGGTAAACTGAACTAAGAAATCAACAAACTGATTAAAACGGAAGCTGGAAAGTCATGTTTATAACCTTATAAACAAGCACAATTAATATAACGTATAAATATAACTTTTTAAAATATTTCTCAACATTTGTATACAAACTTCCATTAATATCATATAAATTTACATGAATTAGTTCTGCAATTAAAAATTATGCATGAAATTTATTCTAAGTCCAATATTTCTACTATTTTACAAAGCATTTATAGCTTAAATATTCATATATGTCTCTGTCACTAGTTTAAGTTAATTTAGATTAGATTAATGTACGCTAAGTTAATTTAGATTAGATTAATGTACGCTAGGCAACGTAAGTCAAGCTATAAAACAAAAACTTATGTTATGCTCGATATAAAATGGAAGCACTTAGCACGTACTAACATGCAGTAACAATAAAAAAGATATATCTCGTTTACTTATAGTGTTTTTTTTAATATCGCAAAAAGTGTAGGAAACGTTATATTATGTTAAGCTTAGTTAGATTTAATTATAAATTAGATTAGATTGAAACAGGGTAAACTGAACTAAGAAATCAACAAACTGATTAAAACGGAAGCTGGAAAGTCATGTTTATAACCTTATAAACAAGCACAATTAATATAACGTATAAATATAACTTTTTAAAATATTTCTCAACATTTGTATACAAACTTCCATTAATATCATATAAATTTACATGAATTAGTTCTGCAATTAAAAATTATGCATCAAATTTATTCTAAGTCCAATATTTCTACTATTTTATAAAGCATTTATAGCTTAAATATTCATATATGTCTCTGTCACTAGTTTAAGTTAATTTAGATTAGATTAATGTACGCTAGGCAACATAAGTCAAGCTTTAAAACAAAAACTTATGTTATGCTCGATATAAAATGGAAGCACTTAGCACGTACTAACATGCAGTAACAATAAAAAAGATATATCTCGTTTACTTATAGTGTTTTTTTTAATATCGCAAAAAGTGTAGGAAACGTTATATTATGTTAAGCTTAGTTAGATTTAATTATAAATTAGATTAGATTGAAACAGGGTAAACTGAACTAAGAAATCAACAAACTGATTAAAACGGAAGCTGGAAAGTCATGCTTATAACCTTATAAACAAGCACAATTAATATAACGTATAAATATAACATTTTAAAATATTTCTCAACATTTGTATACAAACGTCCATTAATATCATATAAATTTACATGAATTAGTTCTGCAATTAAAAATTATGCATCAAATTTATTCTAAGTCCAATATTTCTATTTTTTTACAAAGCATTTATAGCTTAAATATTCATATATGTCTCTGTCACTAGTTTAAGTTAATTTAGATTAGATTAATGTACGCTAGGCAACATAAGTCAAGCTATAAAACAAAAACTTATGTTATGCTCGATATAAAATGGAAGCACTTAGCACGTACTAACATGCAGTAACAATAAAAAAGATATATCTCGTTTACTTATAGTGTTTTTTTTAATATCGCAAAAAGTGTAGGAAACGTTATATTATGTTAAGCTTAGTTAGATTTAATTATAAATTAGATTAGATTGAAACAGGGTAAACTGAACTAAGAAATCAACAAACTGATTAAAACGGAAGCTGGAAAGTCATGTTTATAACCTTATAAACAAGCACAATTAATATAACGTATAAATATAACTTTTTAAAATATATCTCAACATTTGTATACAAACTTCCATTAATATCATATAAATTTACATGAATTAGTTCTGCAATTAAAAATTATGCATCAAATTTATTCTAAGTCCAATATTTCTACTATTTTACAAAGCATTTATCGCTTAAATATTCATATATGTCTCTGTCACTAGTTTAAGTTAATTTAGATTAGATTAATGTACGCTAGGCAACATAAGTCAAGCTTTAAAACAAAAACTTATGTTATGCTCGATATAAAATGGAAGCACTTAGCACGTACTAACATGCAGTAACAATAAAAAAGATATATCTCGTTTACTTATAGTGTTTTTTTTAATATCGCAAAAAGTGTAGGAAACGTTATATTATGTTAAGCTTAGTTAGATTTAATTATAAATTAGATTAAATTGAAACAGGGTAAACTGAACTGAGAAATCAACAAAATGATTAAAACGGAAGCTGGAAAGTCATGCTTATAACCTTATAAACAAGCACAATTAATATAACGTATAAATATAACATTTTAAAATATTTCTCAACATTTGTATACAAACGTCCATTAATATCATATAAATTTACATGAATTAGTTCTGCAATTAAAAATTATGCATCAAATTTATTCTAAGTCCAATATTTCTATTTTTTTACAAAGCATTTATAGCTTAAATATTCATATATGTCTCTGTCACTAGTTTAAGTTAATTTAGATTAGATTAATGTACGCTAGGCAACATAAGTCAAGCTATAAAACAAAAACTTATGTTATGCTCGATATAAAATGGAAGCACTTAGCACGTACTAACATGCAGTAACAATAAAAAAGATATATCTCGTTTACTTATAGTGTTTTTTTTAATATCGCAAAAAGTGTAGGAAACGTTATATTATGTTAAGCTTAGTTAGATTTAATTATAAATTAGATTAGATTGAAACAGGGTAAACTGAACTAAGAAATCAACAAACTGATTAAAACGGAAGCTGGAAAGTCATGCTTATAACCTTATAAACAAGCACAATTAATATAACGTATAAATATAACATTTTAAAATATTTCTCAACATTTGTATACAAACGTCCATTAATATCACATAAATTTACATGAATTAGTTCTGCAATTAAAAATTATGCATCAAATTTATTCTAAGTCCAATATTTCTATTTTTTTACAAAGCATTTATAGCTTAAATATTCATATATGTCTCTGTCACTAGTTTAAGTTAATTTAGATTAGATTAATGTACGCTAGGCAACATAAGTAAAGCTATAAAACAAAAACTTATGTTATGCTCGATATAAAATGGAAGCACTTAGCACGTACTAACATGCAGTAACAATAAAAAAGATATATCTCGTTTACTTATAGTGTTTTTTTTTAATATCGCAAAAAGTGTAGGAAACGTTATATTATGTTAAGCTTAGTTAGATTTAATTATAAATTAGATTAGATTGAAACAGGGTAAACTGAACTAAGAAATCAACAAACTGATTAAAACGGAAGCTGGAAAGTCATGTTTATAACCTTATAAACAAGCACAATTAATATAACGTATAAATATAACTTTTTAAAATATTTCTCAACATTTGTATACAAACTTCCATTAATATCATATAAATTTACATGAATTAGTTCTGCAATTAAAAATTATGCATCAAATTTATTCTAAGTCCAATATTTCTACTATTTTACAAAGCATTTATAGCTTAAATATTCATATATGTCTCTGTCACTAGTTTAAGTTAATTTAGATTAGATTAATGTACGCTAAGTTAATTTAGATTAGATTAATGTACGCTAGGCAACATAAGTCAAGCTATAAAACAAAAACTTATGTTATGCTCGATATAAAATGGAAGCACTTAGCACGTACTAACATGCAGTAACAATAAAAAAGATATATCTCGTTTACTTATAGTGTTTTTTTTAATATCGCAAAAAGTGTAGGAAACGTTATATTATGTTAAGCTTAGTTAGATTTAATTATAAATTAGATTAGATTGAAACAGGGTAAACTGAACTAAGAAATCAACAAACTGATTAAAACGGAAGCTGGAAAGTCATGTTTATAACCTTATAAACAAGCACAATTAATATAACGTATAAATATAACTTTTTAAAATATTTCTCAACATTTGTATACAAACTTCCATTAATATCATATAAATTTACATGAATTAGTTCTGCAATTAAAAATTATGCATCAAATTTATTCTAAGTCCAATATTTCTACTATTTTACAAAGCATTTATAGCTTAAATATTCATATATGTCTCTGTCACTAGTTTAAGTTAATTTAGATTAGATTAATGTACGCTAGGCAACATAAGTCAAGCTTTAAAACAAAAACTTATGTTATGCTCGATATAAAATGGAAGCACTTAGCACGTACTAACATGCAGTAACAATAAAAAAGATATATCTCGTTTACTTATAGTGTTTTTTTTAATATCGCAAAAAGTGTAGGAAACGTTATATTATGTTAAGCTTAGTTAGATTTAATTATAAATTAGATTAAATTGAAACAGGGTAAACTGAACTGAGAAATCAACAAAATGATTAAAACGGAAGCTGGAAAGTCATGCTTATAACCTTATAAACAAGCACAATTAATATAACGTATAAATATAACATTTTAAAATATTTCTCAACATTTGTATACAAACGTCCATTAATATCATATAAATTTACATGAATTAGTTCTGCAATTAAAAATTATGCATCAAATTTATTCTAAGTCCAATATTTCTATTTTTTTACAAAGCATTTATAGCTTAAATATTCATATATGTCTCTGTCACTAGTTTAAGTTAATTTAGATTAGATTAATGTACGCTAGGCAACATAAGTCAAGCTATAAAACAAAAACTTATGTTATGCTCGATATAAAATGGAAGCACTTAGCACGTACTAACATGCAGTAACAATAAAAAAGATATATCTCGTTTACTTATAGTGTTTTTTTTAATATCGCAAAAAGTGTAGGAAACGTTATATTATGTTAAGCTTAGTTAGATTTAATTATAAATTAGATTAGATTGAAACAGGGTAAACTGAACTAAGAAATCAACAAACTGATTAAAACGGAAGCTGGAAAGTCATGCTTATAACCTTATAAACAAGCACAATTAATATAACGTATAAATATAACATTTTAAAATATTTCTCAACATTTGTATACAAACGTCCATTAATATCATATAAATTTACATGAATTAGTTCTGCAATTAAAAATTATGCATCAAATTTATTCTAAGTCCAATATTTCTATTTTTTTACAAAGCATTTATAGCTTAAATATTCATATATGTCTCTGTCACTAGTTTAAGTTAATTTAGATTAGATTAATGTACGCTAGGCAACATAAGTAAAGCTATAAAACAAAAACTTATGTTATGCTCGATATAAAATGGAAGCACTTAGCACGTACTAACATGCAGTAACAATAAAAAAGATATATCTCGTTTACTTATAGTGTTTTTTTTAATATCGCAAAAAGTGTAGGAAACGTTATATTATGTTAAGCTTAGTTAGATTTAATTATAAATTAGATTAGATTGAAACAGGGTAAACTGAACTAAGAAATCAACAAACTGATTAAAACGGAAGCTGGAAAGTCATGTTTATAACCTTATAAACAAGCACAATTAATATAACGTATAAATATAACTTTTTAAAATATTTCTCAACATTTGTATACAAACTTCCATTAATATCATATAAATTTACATGAATTAGTTCTGCAATTAAAAATTATGCATCAAATTTATTCTAAGTCCAATATTTCTACTATTTTATAAAGCATTTATAGCTTAAATATTCATATATGTCTCTGTCACTAGTTTAAGTTAATTTAGATTAGATTAATGTACGCTAGGCAACATAAGTCAAGCTTTAAAACAAAAACTTATGTTATGCTCGATATAAAATGGAAGCACTTAGCACGTACTAACATGCAGTAACAATAAAAAAGATATATCTCGTTTACTTATAGTGTTTTTTTTAATATCGCAAAAAGTGTAGGAAACGTTATATTATGTTAAGCTTAGTTAGATTTAATTATAAATTAGATTAGATTGAAACAGGGTAAACTGAACTAAGAAATCAACAAACTGATTAAAACGGAAGCTGGAAAGTCATGTTTATAACCTTATAAACAAGCGCAATTAATATAACGTATAAATATAACTTTTTAAAATATTTCTCAACATTTGTATACAAACTTCCATTAATATCATATAAATTTACATGAATTAGTTCTGCAATTAAAAATTATGCATCAAATTTATTCTAAGTCCAATATTTCTACTATTTTACAAAGCATTTATAGCTTAAATATTCATATATGTCTCTGTCACTAGTTTAAGTTAATTTAGATTAGATTAATGTACGCTAAGTTAATTTAGATTAGATTAATGTACGCTAGGCAACGTAAGTCAAGCTATAAAACAAAAACTTATGTTATGCTCGATATAAAATGGAAGCACTTAGCACGTACTAACATGCAGTAACAATAAAAAAGATATATCTCGTTTACTTATAGTGTTTTTTTTAATATCGCAAAAAGTGTAGGAAACGTTATATTATGTTAAGCTTAGTTAGATTTAATTATAAATTAGATTAGATTGAAACAGGGTAAACTGAACTAAGAAATCAACAAACTGATTAAAACGGAAGCTGGAAAGTCATGCTTATAACCTTATAAACAAGCACAATTAATATAACGTATAAATATAACATTTTAAAATATTTCTCAACATTTGTATACAAACGTCCATTAATATCATATAAATTTACATGAATTAGTTCTGCAATTAAAAATTATGCATCAAATTTATTCTAAGTCCAATATTTCTATTTTTTTACAAAGCATTTATAGCTTAAATATTCATATATGTCTCTGTCACTAGTTTAAGTTAATTTAGATTAGATTAATGTACGCTAGGCAACATAAGTCAAGCTATAAAACAAAAACTTATGTTATGCTCGATATAAAATGGAAGCACTTAGCACGTACTAACATGCAGTAACAATAAAAAAGATATATCTCGTTTACTTATAGTGTTTTTTTTAATATCGCAAAAAGTGTAGGAAACGTTATATTATGTTAAGCTTAGTTAGATTTAATTATAAATTAGATTAGATTGAAACAGGGTAAACTGAACTAAGAAATCAACAAACTGATTAAAACGGAAGCTGGAAAGTCATGTTTATAACCTTATAAACAAGCACAATTAATATAACGTATAAATATAACTTTTTAAAATATATCTCAACATTTGTATACAAACTTCCATTAATATCATATAAATTTACATGAATTAGTTCTGCAATTAAAAATTATGCATCAAATTTATTCTAAGTCCAATATTTCTACTATTTTACAAAGCATTTATCGCTTAAATATTCATATATGTCTCTGTCACTAGTTTAAGTTAATTTAGATTAGATTAATGTACGCTAGGCAACATAAGTCAAGCTTTAAAACAAAAACTTATGTTATGCTCGATATAAAATGGAAGCACTTAGCACGTACTAACATGCAGTAACAATAAAAAAGATATATCTCGTTTACTTATAGTGTTTTTTTTAATATCGCAAAAAGTGTAGGAAACGTTATATTATGTTAAGCTTAGTTAGATTTAATTATAAATTAGATTAAATTGAAACAGGGTAAACTGAACTGAGAAATCAACAAAATGATTAAAACGGAAGCTGGAAAGTCATGCTTATAACCTTATAAACAAGCACAATTAATATAACGTATAAATATAACATTTTAAAATATTTCTCAACATTTGTATACAAACGTCCATTAATATCATATAAATTTACATGAATTAGTTCTGCAATTAAAAATTATGCATCAAATTTATTCTAAGTCCAATATTTCTATTTTTTTACAAAGCATTTATAGCTTAAATATTCATATATGTCTCTGTCACTAGTTTAAGTTAATTTAGATTAGATTAATGTACGCTAGGCAACATAAGTCAAGCTATAAAACAAAAACTTATGTTATGCTCGATATAAAATGGAAGCACTTAGCACGTACTAACATGCAGTAACAATAAAAAAGATATATCTCGTTTACTTATAGTGTTTTTTTTAATATCGCAAAAAGTGTAGGAAACGTTATATTATGTTAAGCTTAGTTAGATTTAATTATAAATTAGATTAGATTGAAACAGGGTAAACTGAACTAAGAAATCAACAAACTGATTAAAACGGAAGCTGGAAAGTCATGCTTATAACCTTATAAACAAGCACAATTAATATAACGTATAAATATAACATTTTAAAATATTTCTCAACATTTGTATACAAACGTCCATTAATATCACATAAATTTACATGAATTAGTTCTGCAATTAAAAATTATGCATCAAATTTATTCTAAGTCCAATATTTCTATTTTTTTACAAAGCATTTATAGCTTAAATATTCATATATGTCTCTGTCACTAGTTTAAGTTAATTTAGATTAGATTAATGTACGCTAGGCAACATAAGTAAAGCTATAAAACAAAAACTTATGTTATGCTCGATATAAAATGGAAGCACTTAGCACGTACTAACATGCAGTAACAATAAAAAAGATATATCTCGTTTACTTATAGTGTTTTTTTTTAATATCGCAAAAAGTGTAGGAAACGTTATATTATGTTAAGCTTAGTTAGATTTAATTATAAATTAGATTAGATTGAAACAGGGTAAACTGAACTAAGAAATCAACAAACTGATTAAAACGGAAGCTGGAAAGTCATGTTTATAACCTTATAAACAAGCACAATTAATATAACGTATAAATATAACTTTTTAAAATATTTCTCAACATTTGTATACAAACTTCCATTAATATCATATAAATTTACATGAATTAGTTCTGCAATTAAAAATTATGCATCAAATTTATTCTAAGTCCAATATTTCTACTATTTTACAAAGCATTTATAGCTTAAATATTCATATATGTCTCTGTCACTAGTTTAAGTTAATTTAGATTAGATTAATGTACGCTAAGTTAATTTAGATTAGATTAATGTACGCTAGGCAACATAAGTCAAGCTATAAAACAAAAACTTATGTTATGCTCGATATAAAATGGAAGCACTTAGCACGTACTAACATGCAGTAACAATAAAAAAGATATATCTCGTTTACTTATAGTGTTTTTTTTAATATCGCAAAAAGTGTAGGAAACGTTATATTATGTTAAGCTTAGTTAGATTTAATTATAAATTAGATTAGATTGAAACAGGGTAAACTGAACTAAGAAATCAACAAACTGATTAAAACGGAAGCTGGAAAGTCATGTTTATAACCTTATAAACAAGCACAATTAATATAACGTATAAATATAACTTTTTAAAATATTTCTCAACATTTGTATACAAACTTCCATTAATATCATATAAATTTACATGAATTAGTTCTGCAATTAAAAATTATGCATCAAATTTATTCTAAGTCCAATATTTCTACTATTTTACAAAGCATTTATAGCTTAAATATTCATATATGTCTCTGTCACTAGTTTAAGTTAATTTAGATTAGATTAATGTACGCTAGGCAACATAAGTCAAGCTTTAAAACAAAAACTTATGTTATGCTCGATATAAAATGGAAGCACTTAGCACGTACTAACATGCAGTAACAATAAAAAAGATATATCTCGTTTACTTATAGTGTTTTTTTTAATATCGCAAAAAGTGTAGGAAACGTTATATTATGTTAAGCTTAGTTAGATTTAATTATAAATTAGATTAAATTGAAACAGGGTAAACTGAACTGAGAAATCAACAAAATGATTAAAACGGAAGCTGGAAAGTCATGCTTATAACCTTATAAACAAGCACAATTAATATAACGTATAAATATAACATTTTAAAATATTTCTCAACATTTGTATACAAACGTCCATTAATATCATATAAATTTACATGAATTAGTTCTGCAATTAAAAATTATGCATCAAATTTATTC
The DNA here is from genome assembly GCA_035578165.1 of Stenolophus ochropezus. NCBI lineage: Eukaryota > Metazoa > Arthropoda > Insecta > Coleoptera > Carabidae > Stenolophus > Stenolophus ochropezus. Next base: position 23,593 of record JAQOWZ010000281.1, on the reverse strand, counting down.
TAAGTCCAATATTTCTATTTTTTTACAAAGCATTTATAGCTTAAATATTCATATATGTCTCTGTCACTAGTTTAAGTTAATTTAGATTAGATTAATGTACGCTAGGCAACATAAGTCAAGCTATAAAACAAAAACTTATGTTATGCTCGATATAAAATGGAAGCACTTAGCACGTACTAACATGCAGTAACAATAAAAAAGATATATCTCGTTTACTTATAGTGTTTTTTTTAATATCGCAAAAAGTGTAGGAAACGTTATATTATGTTAAGCTTAGTTAGATTTAATTATAAATTAGATTAGATTGAAACAGGGTAAACTGAACTAAGAAATCAACAAACTGATTAAAACGGAAGCTGGAAAGTCATGCTTATAACCTTATAAACAAGCACAATTAATATAACGTATAAATATAACATTTTAAAATATTTCTCAACATTTGTATACAAACGTCCATTAATATCATATAAATTTACATGAATTAGTTCTGCAATTAAAAATTATGCATCAAATTTATTCTAAGTCCAATATTTCTATTTTTTTACAAAGCATTTATAGCTTAAATATTCATATATGTCTCTGTCACTAGTTTAAGTTAATTTAGATTAGATTAATGTACGCTAGGCAACATAAGTAAAGCTATAAAACAAAAACTTATGTTATGCTCGATATAAAATGGAAGCACTTAGCACGTACTAACATGCAGTAACAATAAAAAAGATATATCTCGTTTACTTATAGTGTTTTTTTTAATATCGCAAAAAGTGTAGGAAACGTTATATTATGTTAAGCTTAGTTAGATTTAATTATAAATTAGATTAGATTGAAACAGGGTAAACTGAACTAAGAAATCAACAAACTGATTAAAACGGAAGCTGGAAAGTAATGTTTATAACCTTATAAACAAGCACAATTAATATAACGTATAAATATAACTTTTTAAAATATTTCTCAACATTTGTATACAAACTTCCATTAATATCATATAAATTTACATGAATTAGTTCTGCAATTAAAAATTATGCATCAAATTTATTCTAAGTCCAATATTTCTACTATTTTACAAAGCATTTATAGCTTAAATATTCATATATGTCTCTGTCACTAGTTTAAGTTAATTTAGATTAGATTAATGTACGCTAAGTTAATTTAGATTAGATTAATGTACGCTAGGCAACATAAGTCAAGCTATAAAACAAAAACTTATGTTATGCTCGATATAAAATGGAAGCACTTAGCACGTACTAACATGCAGTAACAATAAAAAAGATATATCTCGTTTACTTATAGTGTTTTTTTTAATATCGCAAAAAGTGTAGGAAACGTTATATTATGTTAAGCTTAGTTAGATTTAATTATAAATTAGATTAGATTGAAACAGGGTAAACTGAACTAAGAAATCAACAAACTGATTAAAACGGAAGCTGGAAAGTCATGTTTATAACCTTATAAACAAGCACAATTAATATAACGTATAAATATAACTTTTTAAAATATTTCTCAACATTTGTATACAAACTTCCATTAATATCATATAAATTTACATGAATTAGTTCTGCAATTAAAAATTATGCATCAAATTTACTCTAAGTCCAATATTTCTACTATTTTACAAAGCATTTATAGCTTAAATATTCATATATGTCTCTGTCACTAGTTTAAGTTAATTTAGATTAGATTAATGTACGCTAAGTTAATTTAGATTAGATTAATGTACGCTAGGCAACATAAGTCAAGCTATAAAACAAAAACTTATGTTATGCTCGATATAAAATGGAAGCACTTAGCACGTACTAACATGCAGTAACAATAAAAAAGATATATCTCGTTTACTTATAGTGTTTTTTTTAATATCGCAAAAAGTGTAGGAAACGTTATATTATGTTAAGCTTAGTTAGATTTAATTATAAATTAGATTAGATTGAAACAGGGTAAACTGAACTAAGAAATCAACAAACTGATTAAAACGGAAGCTGGAAAGTCATGCTTATAACCTTATAAACAAGCACAATTAATATAACGTATAAATATAACATTTTAAAATATTTCTCAACATTTGTATACAAACGTCCATTAATATCACATAAATTTACATGAATTAGTTCTGCAATTAAAAATTATGCATCAAATTTATTCTAAGTCCAATATTTCTATTTTTTTACAAAGCATTTATAGCTTAAATATTCATATATGTCTCTGTCACTAGTTTAAGTTAATTTAGATTAGATTAATGTACGCTAGGCAACATAAGTAAAGCTATAAAACAAAAACTTATGTTATGCTCGATATAAAATGGAAGCACTTAGCACGTACTAACATGCAGTAACAATAAAAAAGATATATCTCGTTTACTTATAGTGTTTTTTTTTAATATCGCAAAAAGTGTAGGAAACGTTATATTATGTTAAGCTTAGTTAGATTTAATTATAAATTAGATTAGATTGAAACAGGGTAAACTGAACTAAGAAATCAACAAACTGATTAAAACGGAAGCTGGAAAGTCATGTTTATAACCTTATAAACAAGCACAATTAATATAACGTATAAATATAACTTTTTAAAATATTTCTCAACATTTGTATACAAACTTCCATTAATATCATATAAATTTACATGAATTAGTTCTGCAATTAAAAATTATGCATCAAATTTATTCTAAGTCCAATATTTCTACTATTTTACAAAGCATTTATAGCTTAAATATTCATATATGTCTCTGTCACTAGTTTAAGTTAATTTAGATTAGATTAATGTACGCTAAGTTAATTTAGATTAGATTAATGTACGCTAGGCAACATAAGTCAAGCTATAAAACAAAAACTTATGTTATGCTCGATATAAAATGGAAGCACTTAGCACGTACTAACATGCAGTAACAATAAAAAAGATATATCTCGTTTACTTATAGTGTTTTTTTTAATATCGCAAAAAGTGTAGGAAACGTTATATTATGTTAAGCTTAGTTAGATTTAATTATAAATTAGATTAGATTGAAACAGGGTAAACTGAACTAAGAAATCAACAAACTGATTAAAACGGAAGCTGGAAAGTCATGTTTATAACCTTATAAACAAGCACAATTAATATAACGTATAAATATAACTTTTTAAAATATTTCTCAACATTTGTATACAAACTTCCATTAATATCATATAAATTTACATGAATTAGTTCTGCAATTAAAAATTATGCATCAAATTTATTCTAAGTCCAATATTTCTACTATTTTACAAAGCATTTATAGCTTAAATATTCATATATGTCTCTGTCACTAGTTTAAGTTAATTTAGATTAGATTAATGTACGCTAGGCAACATAAGTCAAGCTTTAAAACAAAAACTTATGTTATGCTCGATATAAAATGGAAGCACTTAGCACGTACTAACATGCAGTAACAATAAAAAAGATATATCTCGTTTACTTATAGTGTTTTTTTTAATATCGCAAAAAGTGTAGGAAACGTTATATTATGTTAAGCTTAGTTAGATTTAATTATAAATTAGATTAAATTGAAACAGGGTAAACTGAACTGAGAAATCAACAAAATGATTAAAACGGAAGCTGGAAAGTCATGCTTATAACCTTATAAACAAGCACAATTAATATAACGTATAAATATAACATTTTAAAATATTTCTCAACATTTGTATACAAACGTCCATTAATATCATATAAATTTACATGAATTAGTTCTGCAATTAAAAATTATGCATCAAATTTATTCTAAGTCCAATATTTCTATTTTTTTACAAAGCATTTATAGCTTAAATATTCATATATGTCTCTGTCACTAGTTTAAGTTAATTTAGATTAGATTAATGTACGCTAGGCAACATAAGTCAAGCTATAAAACAAAAACTTATGTTATGCTCGATATAAAATGGAAGCACTTAGCACGTACTAACATGCAGTAACAATAAAAAAGATATATCTCGTTTACTTATAGTGTTTTTTTTAATATCGCAAAAAGTGTAGGAAACGTTATATTATGTTAAGCTTAGTTAGATTTAATTATAAATTAGATTAGATTGAAACAGGGTAAACTGAACTAAGAAATCAACAAACTGATTAAAACGGAAGCTGGAAAGTCATGCTTATAACCTTATAAACAAGCACAATTAATATAACGTATAAATATAACATTTTAAAATATTTCTCAACATTTGTATACAAACGTCCATTAATATCATATAAATTTACATGAATTAGTTCTGCAATTAAAAATTATGCATCAAATTTATTCTAAGTCCAATATTTCTATTTTTTTACAAAGCATTTATAGCTTAAATATTCATATATGTCTCTGTCACTAGTTTAAGTTAATTTAGATTAGATTAATGTACGCTAGGCAACATAAGTAAAGCTATAAAACAAAAACTTATGTTATGCTCGATATAAAATGGAAGCACTTAGCACGTACTAACATGCAGTAACAATAAAAAAGATATATCTCGTTTACTTATAGTGTTTTTTTTAATATCGCAAAAAGTGTAGGAAACGTTATATTATGTTAAGCTTAGTTAGATTTAATTATAAATTAGATTAGATTGAAACAGGGTAAACTGAACTAAGAAATCAACAAACTGATTAAAACGGAAGCTGGAAAGTAATGTTTATAACCTTATAAACAAGCACAATTAATATAACGTATAAATATAACTTTTTAAAATATTTCTCAACATTTGTATACAAACTTCCATTAATATCATATAAATTTACATGAATTAGTTCTGCAATTAAAAATTATGCATCAAATTTATTCTAAGTCCAATATTTCTACTATTTTACAAAGCATTTATAGCTTAAATATTCATATATGTCTCTGTCACTAGTTTAAGTTAATTTAGATTAGATTAATGTACGCTAAGTTAATTTAGATTAGATTAATGTACGCTAGGCAACATAAGTCAAGCTATAAAACAAAAACTTATGTTATGCTCGATATAAAATGGAAGCACTTAGCACGTACTAACATGCAGTAACAATAAAAAAGATATATCTCGTTTACTTATAGTGTTTTTTTTAATATCGCAAAAAGTGTAGGAAACGTTATATTATGTTAAGCTTAGTTAGATTTAATTATAAATTAGATTAGATTGAAACAGGGTAAACTGAACTAAGAAATCAACAAACTGATTAAAACGGAAGCTGGAAAGTCATGTTTATAACCTTATAAACAAGCACAATTAATATAACGTATAAATATAACTTTTTAAAATATTTCTCAACATTTGTATACAAACTTCCATTAATATCATATAAATTTACATGAATTAGTTCTGCAATTAAAAATTATGCATCAAATTTACTCTAAGTCCAATATTTCTACTATTTTACAAAGCATTTATAGCTTAAATATTCATATATGTCTCTGTCACTAGTTTAAGTTAATTTAGATTAGATTAATGTACGCTAAGTTAATTTAGATTAGATTAATGTACGCTAGGCAACATAAGTCAAGCTATAAAACAAAAACTTATGTTATGCTCGATATAAAATGGAAGCACTTAGCACGTACTAACATGCAGTAACAATAAAAAAGATATATCTCGTTTACTTATAGTGTTTTTTTTAATATCGCAAAAAGTGTAGGAAACGTTATATTATGTTAAGCTTAGTTAGATTTAATTATAAATTAGATTAGATTGAAACAGGGTAAACTGAACTAAGAAATCAACAAACTGATTAAAACGGAAGCTGGAAAGTCATGCTTATAACCTTATAAACAAGCACAATTAATATAACGTATAAATATAACATTTTAAAATATTTCTCAACATTTGTATACAAACGTCCATTAATATCATATAAATTTACATGAATTAGTTCTGCAATTAAAAATTATGCATCAAATTTATTCTAAGTCCAATATTTCTATTTTTTTACAAAGCATTTATAGCTTAAATATTCATATATGTCTCTGTCACTAGTTTAAGTTAATTTAGATTAGATTAATGTACGCTAGGCAACATAAGTAAAGCTATAAAACAAAAACTTATGTTATGCTCGATATAAAATGGAAGCACTTAGCACGTACTAACATGCAGTAACAATAAAAAAGATATATCTCGTTTACTTATAGTGTTTTTTTTAATATCGCAAAAAGTGTAGGAAACGTTATATTATGTTAAGCTTAGTTAGATTTAATTATAAATTAGATTAGATTGAAACAGGGTAAACTGAACTAAGAAATCAACAAACTGATTAAAACGGAAGCTGGAAAGTCATGTTTATAACCTTATAAACAAGCACAATTAATATAACGTATAAATATAACTTTTTAAAATATTTCTCAACATTTGTATACAAACTTCCATTAATATCATATAAATTTACATGAATTAGTTCTGCAATTAAAAATTATGCATCAAATTTATTCTAAGTCCAATATTTCTACTATTTTACAAAGCATTTATAGCTTAAATATTCATATATGTCTCTGTCACTAGTTTAAGTTAATTTAGATTAGATTAATGTACGCTAAGTTAATTTAGATTAGATTAATGTACGCTAGGCAACATAAGTCAAGCTATAAAACAAAAACTTATGTTATGCTCGATATAAAATGGAAGCACTTAGCACGTACTAACATGCAGTAACAATAAAAAAGATATATCTCGTTTACTTATAGTGTTTTTTTTAATATCGCAAAAAGTGTAGGAAACGTTATATTATGTTAAGCTTAGTTAGATTTAATTATAAATTAGATTAGATTGAAACAGGGTAAACTGAACTAAGAAATCAACAAACTGATTAAAACGGAAGCTGGAAAGTCATGTTTATAACCTTATAAACAAGCACAATTAATATAACGTATAAATATAACTTTTTAAAATATTTCTCAACATTTGTATACAAACTTCCATTAATATCATATAAACTTACATGAATTAGTTCTGCAATTAAAAATTATGCATCAAATTTATTCTAAGTCCAATATTTCTACTATTTTACAAAGCATTTATAGCTTAAATATTCATATATGTCTCTGTCACTAGTTTAAGTTAATTTAGATTAGATTAATGTACGCTAAGTTAATTTAGATTAGATTAATGTACGCTAGGCAACATAAGTCAAGCTATAAAACAAAAACTTATGTTATGCTCGATATAAAATGGAAGCACTTAGCACGTACTAACATGCAGTAACAATAAAAAAGATATATCTCGTTTACTTATAGTGTTTTTTTTAATATCGCAAAAAGTGTAGGAAACGTTATATTATGTTAAGCTTAGTTAGATTTAATTATAAATTAGATTAGATTGAAACAGGGTAAACTGAACTAAGAAATCAACAAACTGATTAAAACGGAAGCTGGAAAGTCATGCTTATAACCTTATAAACAAGCACAATTAATATAACGTATAAATATAACATTTTAAAATATTTCTCAACATTTGTATACAAACGTCCATTAATATCATATAAATTTACATGAATTAGTTCTGCAATTAAAAATTATGCATCAAATTTATTCTAAGTCCAATATTTCTATTTTTTTACAAAGCATTTATAGCTTAAATATTCATATATGTCTCTGTCACTAGTTTAAGTTAATTTAGATTAGATTAATGTACGCTAGGCAACATAAGTAAAGCTATAAAACAAAAACTTATGTTATGCTCGATATAAAATGGAAGCACTTAGCACGTACTAACATGCAGTAACAATAAAAAAGATATATCTCGTTTACTTATAGTGTTTTTTTTAATATCGCAAAAAGTGTAGGAAACGTTATATTATGTTAAGCTTAGTTAGATTTAATTATAAATTAGATTAGATTGAAACAGGGTAAACTGAACTAAGAAATCAACAAACTGATTAAAACGGAAGCTGGAAAGTCATGTTTATAACCTTATAAACAAGCACAATTAATATAACGTATAAATATAACTTTTTAAAATATTTCTCAACATTTGTATACAAACTTCCATTAATATCATATAAATTTACATGAATTAGTTCTGCAATTAAAAATTATGCATCAAATTTATTCTAAGTCCAATATTTCTACTATTTTACAAAGCATTTATAGCTTAAATATTCATATATGTCTCTGTCACTAGTTTAAGTTAATTTAGATTAGATTAATGTACGCTAAGTTAATTTAGATTAGATTAATGTACGCTAGGCAACATAAGTCAAGCTATAAAACAAAAACTTATGTTATGCTCGATATAAAATGGAAGCACTTAGCACGTACTAACATGCAGTAACAATAAAAAAGATATATCTCGTTTACTTATAGTGTTTTTTTTAATATCGCAAAAAGTGTAGGAAACGTTATATTATGTTAAGCTTAGTTAGATTTAATTATAAATTAGATTAGATTGAAACAGGGTAAACTGAACTAAGAAATCAACAAACTGATTAAAACGGAAGCTGGAAAGTCATGTTTATAACCTTATAAACAAGCACAATTAATATAACGTATAAATATAACTTTTTAAAATATTTCTCAACATTTGTATACAAACTTCCATTAATATCATATAAATTTACATGAATTAGTTCTGCAATTAAAAATTATGCATCAAATTTATTCTAAGTCCAATATTTCTACTATTTTACAAAGCATTTATAGCTTAAATATTCATATATGTCTCTGTCACTAGTTTAAGTTAATTTAGATTAGATTAATGTACGCTAGGCAACATAAGTCAAGCTTTAAAACAAAAACTTATGTTATGCTCGATATAAAATGGAAGCACTTAGCACGTACTAACATGCAGTAACAATAAAAAAGATATATCTCGTTTACTTATAGTGTTTTTTTTAATATCGCAAAAAGTGTAGGAAACGTTATATTATGTTAAGCTTAGTTAGATTTAATTATAAATTAGATTAAATTGAAACAGGGTAAACTGAACTGAGAAATCAACAAAATGATTAAAACGGAAGCTGGAAAGTCATGCTTATAACCTTATAAACAAGCACAATTAATATAACGTATAAATATAACATTTTAAAATATTTCTCAACATTTGTATACAAACGTCCATTAATATCATATAAATTTACATGAATTAGTTCTGCAATTAAAAATTATGCATCAAATTTATTCTAAGTCCAATATTTCTACTATTTTACAAAGCATTTATAGCTTAAATATTTATATATGTCTCTGTCACTAGTTTAAGTTAATTTAGATTAGATTAATGTACGCTAGGCAACATAAGTCAAGCTTTAAAACAAAAACTTATGTTATGCTCGATATAAAATGGAAGCACTTAGCACGTACTAACATGCAGTAACAATAAAAAAGATATATCTCGTTTACTTATAGTGTTTTTTTTAATATCGCAAAAAGTGTAGGAAACGTTATATTATGTTAAGCTTAGTTAGATTTAATTATAAATTAGATTAAATTGAAACAGGGTAAACTGAACTGAGAAATCAACAAAATGATTAAAACGGAAGCTGGAAAGTCATGCTTATAACCTTATAAACAAGCACAATTAATATAACGTATAAATATAACATTTTAAAATATTTCTCAACATTTGTATACAAACGTCCATTAATATCATATAAATTTACATGAATTAGTTCTGCAATTAAAAATTATGCATCAAATTTATTCTAAGTCCAATATTTCTATTTTTTTACAAAGCATTTATAGCTTAAATATTCATATATGTCTCTGTCACTAGTTTAAGTTAATTTAGATTAGATTAATGTACGCTAGGCAACATAAGTCAAGCTATAAAACAAAAACTTATGTTATGCTCGATATAAAATGGAAGCACTTAGCACGTACTAACATGCAGTAACAATAAAAAAGATATATCTCGTTTACTTATAGTGTTTTTTTTAATATCGCAAAAAGTGTAGGAAACGTTATATTATGTTAAGCTTAGTTAGATTTAATTATAAATTAGATTAGATTGAAACAGGGTAAACTGAACTAAGAAATCAACAAACTGATTAAAACGGAAGCTGGAAAGTCATGCTTATAACCTTATAAACAAGCACAATTAATATAACGTATAAATATAACATTTTAAAATATTTCTCAACATTTGTATACAAACGTCCATTAATATCACATAAATTTACATGAATTAGTTCTGCAATTAAAAATTATGCATCAAATTTATTCTAAGTCCAATATTTCTATTTTTTTACAAAGCATTTATAGCTTAAATATTCATATATGTCTCTGTCACTAGTTTAAGTTAATTTAGATTAGATTAATGTACGCTAGGCAACATAAGTAAAGCTATAAAACAAAAACTTATGTTATGCTCGATATAAAATGGAAGCACTTAGCACGTACTAACATGCAGTAACAATAAAAAAGATATATCTCGTTTACTTATAGTGTTTTTTTTTAATATCGCAAAAAGTGTAGGAAACGTTATATTATGTTAAGCTTAGTTAGATTTAATTATAAATTAGATTAGATTGAAACAGGGTAAACTGAACTAAGAAATCAACAAACTGATTAAAACGGAAGCTGGAAAGTCATGTTTATAACCTTATAAACAAGCACAATTAATATAACGTATAAATATAACTTTTTAAAATATTTCTCAACATTTGTATACAAACTTCCATTAATATCATATAAATTTACATGAATTAGTTCTGCAATTAAAAATTATGCATCAAATTTATTCTAAGTCCAATATTTCTACTATTTTACAAAGCATTTATAGCTTAAATATTCATATATGTCTCTGTCACTAGTTTAAGTTAATTTAGATTAGATTAATGTACGCTAAGTTAATTTAGATTAGATTAATGTACGCTAGGCAACATAAGTCAAGCTATACTACACTTTTTGCGATATTAAAAAAAACACTATTAGTAAACGAGATATATCTTTTTTATTGTTACTGCATGTTAGTACGTGCTAAGTGCTTCCATTTTATATCGAGCATAACATAAGTTTTTGTTTTATAGCTTGACTTATGTTGCCTAGCGTACATTAATCTAATCTAAATTAACTTAAACTAGTGACAGAGACATATATGAATATTTAAGCTATAAATGCTTTGTAAAAAAATAGAAATATTGGACTTAGAATAAATTTGATGCATAATTTTTAATTGCAGAACTAATTCATGTAAATTTATATGATATTAATGGACGTTTGTATACAAATGTTGAGAAATATTTTAAAATGTTATATTTATACGTTATATTAATTGTGCTTGTTTATAAGGTTATAAGCATGACTTTCCAGCTTCCGTTTTAATCAGTTTGTTGATTTCTCAGTTCAGTTTACCTTGTTTCAATTTAATCTAATTTATAATTAAATCTAACTAAGCTTAACATAATATAACGTTTCCTACACTTTTTGCGATATTAAAAAAAACACTATTAGTAAACGAGATATATCTTTTTTATTGTTACTGCATGTTAGTACGTGCTAAGTGCTTCCATTTTATATCGAGCATAACATAAGTTTTTGTTTTATAGCTTGACTTATGTTGCCTAGCGTACATTAATCTAATCTAAATTAACTTAAACTAGTGACAGAGACATATATGAATATTTAAGCTATAAATGCTTTGTAAAAAAATAGAAATATTGGACTTAGAATAAATTTGATGCATAATTTTTAATTGCAGAACTAATTCATGTAAATTTATATGATATTAATGGACGTTTGTATACAAATGTTGAGAAATATTTTAAAATGTTATATTTATACGTTATATTAATTGTGCTTGTTTATAAGGTTATAAACATGACTTTCCAGCTTCCGTTTTAATCAGTTTGTTGATTTCTTAGTTCAGTTTACCCTGTTTCAATCTAATCTAATTTATAATTAAATCTAACTAAGCTTAACATAATATAACGTTTCCTACACTTTTTGCGATATTAAAAAAAACACTATTAGTAAACGAGATATATCTTTTTTATTGTTACTGCATGTTAGTACGTGCTAAGTGCTTCCATTTTATATCGAGCATAACATAAGTTTTTGTTTTATAGCTTGACTTATGTTGCCTAGCGTACATTAATCTAATCTAAATTAACTTAAACTAGTGACAGAGACATATATGAATATTTAAGCTATAAATGCTTTGTAAAAAAATAGAAATATTGGACTTAGAATAAATTTGATGCATAATTTTTAATTGCAGAACTAATTCATGTAAATTTATATGATATTAATGGACGTTTGTATACAAATGTTGAGAAATATTTTAAAATGTTATATTTATACGTTATATTAATTGTGCTTGTTTATAAGGTTATAAGCATGACTTTCCAGCTTCCGTTTTAATCAGTTTGTTGATTTCTTAGTTCAGTTTACCCTGTTTCAATCTAATCTAATTTATAATTAAATCTAACTAAGCTTAACATAATATAACGTTTCCTACACTTTTTGCGATATTAAAAAAAACACTATTAGTAAACGAGATATATCTTTTTTATTGTTACTGCATGTTAGTACGTGCTAAGTGCTTCCATTTTATATCGAGCATAACATAAGTTTTTGTTGTATAGCTTGACTTATGTTGCCTAGCGTACATTAATCTAATCTAAATTAACTTAAACTAGTGACAGAGACATATATGAATATTTAAGCTATAAATGCTTTGTAAAAAAATAGAAATATTGGACTTAGAATAAATTTGATGCATAATTTTTAATTGCAGAACTAATTCATGTAAATTTATATGATATTAATGGACGTTTGTATACAAATGTTGAGAAATATTTTAAAATGTTATATTTATACGTTATATTAATTGTGCTTGTTTATAAGGTTATAAGCATGACTTTCCAGCTTCCGTTTTAATCAGTTTGTTGATTTCTCAGTTCAGTTTACCTTGTTTCAATTTAATCTAATTTATAATTAAATCTAACTAAGCTTAACATAATATAACGTTTCCTACACTTTTTGCGATATTAAAAAAAACACTATTAGTAAACGAGATATATCTTTTTTATTGTTACTGCATGTTAGTACGTGCTAAGTGCTTCCATTTTATATCGAGCATAACATAAGTTTTTGTTTTATAGCTTGACTTATGTTGCCTAGCGTACATTAATCTAATCTAAATTAACTTAAACTAGTGACAGAGACATATATGAATATTTAAGCTATAAATGCTTTGTAAAAAAATAGAAATATTGGACTTAGAATAAATTTGATGCATAATTTTTAATTGCAGAACTAATTCATGTAAATTTATATGATATTAATGGACGTTTGTATACAAATGTTGAGAAATATTTTAAAATGTTATATTTATACGTTATATTAATTGTGCTTGTTTATAAGGTTATAAACATGACTTTCCAGCTTCCGTTTTAATCAGTTTGTTGATTTCTTAGTTCAGTTTACCCTGTTTCAATCTAATCTAATTTATAATTAAATCTAACTAAGCTTAACATAATATAACGTTTCCTACACTTTTTGCGATATTAAAAAAAACACTATTAGTAAACGAGATATATCTTTTTTATTGTTACTGCATGTTAGTACGTGCTAAGTGCTTCCATTTTATATCGAGCATAACATAAGTTTTTGTTTTATAGCTTGACTTATGTTGCCTAGCGTACATTAATCTAATCTAAATTAACTTAAACTAGTGACAGAGACATATATGAATATTTAAGCTATAAATGCTTTGTAAAAAAATAGAAATATTGGACTTAGAATAAATTTGATGCATAATTTTTAATTGCAGAACTAATTCATGTAAATTTATATGATATTAATGGACGTTTGTATACAAATGTTGAGAAATATTTTAAAATGTTATATTTATACGTTATATTAATTGTGCTTGTTTATAAGGTTATAAGCATGACTTTCCAGCTTCCGTTTTAATCAGTTTGTTGATTTCTTAGTTCAGTTTACCCTGTTTCAATCTAATCTAATTTATAATTAAATCTAACTAAGCTTAACATAATATAACGTTTCCTACACTTTTTGCGATATTAAAAAAAACACTATTAGTAAACGAGATATATCTTTTTTATTGTTACTGCATGTTAGTACGTGCTAAGTGCTTCCATTTTATATCGAGCATAACATAAGTTTTTGTTTTATAGCTTGACTTATGTTGCCTAGCGTACATTAATCTAATCTAAATTAACTTAAACTAGTGACAGAGACATATATGAATATTTAAGCTATAAATGCTTTGTAAAAAAATAGAAATATTGGACTTAGAATAAATTTGATGCATAATTTTTAATTGCAGAACTAATTCATGTAAATTTATATGATATTAATGGACGTTTGTATACAAATGTTGAGAAATATTTTAAAATGTTATATTTATACGTTATATTAATTGTGCTTGTTTATAAGGTTATAAGCATGACTTTCCAGCTTCCGTTTTAATCAGTTTGTTGATTTCTCAGTTCAGTTTACCTTGTTTCAATTTAATCTAATTTATAATTAAATCTAACTAAGCTTAACATAATATAACGTTTCCTACACTTTTTGCGATATTAAAAAAAACACTATTAGTAAACGAGATATATCTTTTTTATTGTTACTGCATGTTAGTACGTGCTAAGTGCTTCCATTTTATATCGAGCATAACATAAGTTTTTGTTTTATAGCTTGACTTATGTTGCCTAGCGTACATTAATCTAATCTAAATTAACTTAAACTAGTGACAGAGACATATATGAATATTTAAGCTATAAATGCTTTGTAAAAAAATAGAAATATTGGACTTAGAATAAATTTGATGCATAATTTTTAATTGCAGAACTAATTCATGTAAATTTATATGATATTAATGGACGTTTGTATACAAATGTTGAGAAATATTTTAAAATGTTATATTTATACGTTATATTAATTGTGCTTGTTTATAAGGTTATAAACATGACTTTCCAGCTTCCGTTTTAATCAGTTTGTTGATTTCTTAGTTCAGTTTACCCTGTTTCAATCTAATCTAATTTATAATTAAATCTAACTAAGCTTAACATAATATAACGTTTCCTACACTTTTTGCGATATTAAAAAAAACACTATTAGTAAACGAGATATATCTTTTTTATTGTTACTGCATGTTAGTACGTGCTAAGTGCTTCCATTTTATATCGAGCATAACATAAGTTTTTGTTTTATAACTTGACTTATGTTGCCTAGCGTACATTAATCTAATCTAAATTAACTTAAACTAGTGACAGAGACATATATGAATATTTAAGCTATAAATGCTTTGTAAAAAAATAGAAATATTGGACTTAGAATAAATTTGATGCATAATTTTTAATTGCAGAACTAATTCATGTAAATTTATATGATATTAATGGACGTTTGTATACAAATGTTGAGAAATATTTTAAAATGTTATATTTATACGTTATATTAATTGTGCTTGTTTATAAGGTTATAAGCATGACTTTCCAGCTTCCGTTTTAATCAGTTTGTTGATTTCTTAGTTCAGTTTACCCTGTTTCAATCTAATCTAATTTATAATTAAATCTAACTAAGCTTAACATAATATAACGTTTCCTACACTTTTTGCGATATTAAAAAAAACACTATTAGTAAACGAGATATATCTTTTTTATTGTTACTGCATGTTAGTACGTGCTAAGTGCTTCCATTTTATATCGAGCATAACATAAGTTTTTGTTTTATAGCTTGACTTATG
This sequence comes from Stenolophus ochropezus, assembly GCA_035578165.1. Classification (NCBI taxonomy): domain Eukaryota; kingdom Metazoa; phylum Arthropoda; class Insecta; order Coleoptera; family Carabidae; genus Stenolophus; species Stenolophus ochropezus. The sequence continues at coordinate 8,003 of JAQOWZ010000281.1, read as the reverse complement.
TTGCCTAGCGTACATTAATCTAATCTAAATTAACTTAAACTAGTGACAGAGACATATATGAATATTTAAGCTATAAATGCTTTGTAAAAAAATAGAAATATTGGACTTAGAATAAATTTGATGCATAATTTTTAATTGCAGAACTAATTCATGTAAATTTATATGATATTAATGGACGTTTGTATACAAATGTTGAGAAATATTTTAAAATGTTATATTTATACGTTATATTAATTGTGCTTGTTTATAAGGTTATAAGCATGACTTTCCAGCTTCCCGTTTTAATCAGTTTGTTGATTTCTCAGTTCAGTTTACCTTGTTTCAATTTAATCTAATTTATAATTAAATCTAACTAAGCTTAACATAATATAACGTTTCCTACACTTTTTGCGATATTAAAAAAAACACTATTAGTAAACGAGATATATCTTTTTTATTGTTACTGCATGTTAGTACGTGCTAAGTGCTTCCATTTTATATCACTCTGAGATAGCGCGTTGTTTTATAGCTTGACTTATGTTGCCTAGCGTACATTAATCTAATCTAAATTAACTTAAACTAGTGACAGAGACATATATGAATATTTAAGCTATAAATGCTTTGTAAAAAAATAGAAATATTGGACTTAGAATAAATTTGATGCATAATTTTTAATTGCAGAACTAATTCATGTAAATTTATATGATATTAATGGACGTTTGTATACAAATGTTGAGAAATATTTTAAAATGTTATATTTATACGTTATATTAATTGTGCTTGTTTATAAGGTTATAAACATGACTTTCCAGCTTCCGTTTTAATCAGTTTGTTGATTTCTTAGTTCAGTTTACCCTGTTTCAATCTAATCTAATTTATAATTAAATCTAACTAAGCTTAACATAATATAACGTTTCCTACACTTTTTGCGATATTAAAAAAAACACTATTAGTAAACGAGATATATCTTTTTTATTGTTACTGCATGTTAGTACGTGCTAAGTGCTTCCATTTTATATCGAGCATAACATAAGTTTTTGTTTTATAGCTTGACTTATGTTGCCTAGCGTACATTAATCTAATCTAAATTAACTTAAACTAGTGACAGAGACATATATGAATATTTAAGCTATAAATGCTTTGTAAAAAAATAGAAATATTGGACTTAGAATAAATTTGATGCATAATTTTTAATTGCAGAACTAATTCATGTAAATTTATATGATATTAATGGACGTTTGTATACAAATGTTGAGAAATATTTTAAAATGTTATATTTATACGTTATATTAATTGTGCTTGTTTATAAGGTTATAAGCATGACTTTCCAGCTTCCGTTTTAATCAGTTTGTTGATTTCTCAGTTCAGTTTACCTTGTTTCAATTTAATCTAATTTATAATTAAATCTAACTAAGCTTAACATAATATAACGTTTCCTACACTTTTTGCGATATTAAAAAAAAACACTATTAGTAAACGAGATATATCTTTTTTATTGTTACTGCATGTTAGTACGTGCTAAGTGCTTCCATTTTATATCGAGCATAACATAAGTTTTTGTTTTATAGCTTGACTTATGTTGCCTAGCGTACATTAATCTAATCTAAATTAACTTAAACTAGTGACAGAGACATATATGAATATTTAAGCTATAAATGCTTTGTAAAAAAAATAGAAATATTGGACTTAGAATAAATTTGATGCATAATTTTTAATTGCAGAACTAATTCATGTAAATTTATATGATATTAATGGACGTTTGTATACAAATGTTGAGAAATATTTTAAAATGTTATATTTATACGTTATATTAATTGTGCTTGTTTATAAGGTTATAAACATGACTTTCCAGCTTCCGTTTTAATCAGTTTGTTGATTTCTTAGTTCAGTTTACCCTGTTTCAATCTAATCTAATTTATAATTAAATCTAACTAAGCTTAACATAATATAACGTTTCCTACACTTTTTGCGATATTAAAAAAAACACTATTAGTAAACGAGATATATCTTTTTTATTGTTACTGCATGTTAGTACGTGCTAAGTGCTTCCATTTTATATCGAGCATAACATAAGTTTTTGTTTTATAGCTTGACTTATGTTGCCTAGCGTACATTAATCTAATCTAAATTAACTTAAACTAGTGACAGAGACATATATGAATATTTAAGCTATAAATGCTTTGTAAAAAAATAGAAATATTGGACTTAGAATAAATTTGATGCATAATTTTTAATTGCAGAACTAATTCATGTAAATTTATATGATATTAATGGACGTTTGTATACAAATGTTGAGAAATATTTTAAAATGTTATATTTATACGTTATATTAATTGTGCTTGTTTATAAGGTTATAAGCATGACTTTCCAGCTTCCGTTTTAATCAGTTTGTTGATTTCTTAGTTCAGTTTACCCTGTTTCAATCTAATCTAATTTATAATTAAATCTAACTAAGCTTAACATAATATAACGTTTCCTACACTTTTTGCGATATTAAAAAAAACACTATTAGTAAACGAGATATATCTTTTTTATTGTTACTGCATGTTAGTACGTGCTAAGTGCTTCCATTTTATATCGAGCATAACATAAGTTTTTGTTTTATAGCTTGACTTATGTTGCCTAGCGTACATTAATCTAATCTAAATTAACTTAAACTAGTGACAGAGACATATATGAATATTTAAGCTATAAATGCTTTGTAAAAAAATAGAAATATTGGACTTAGAATAAATTTGATGCATAATTTTTAATTGCAGAACTAATTCATGTAAATTTATATGATATTAATGGACGTTTGTATACAAATGTTGAGAAATATTTTAAAATGTTATATTTATACGTTATATTAATTGTGCTTGTTTATAAGGTTATAAACATGACTTTCCAGCTTCCGTTTTAATCAGTTTGTTGATTTCTTAGTTCAGTTTACCCTGTTTCAATCTAATCTAATTTATAATTAAATCTAACTAAGCTTAACATAATATAACGTTTCCTACACTTTTTGCGATATTAAAAAAAACACTATTAGTAAACGAGATATATCTTTTTTATTGTTACTGCATGTTAGTACGTGCTAAGTGCTTCCATTTTATATCGAGCATAACATAAGTTTTTGTTTTATAGCTTGACTTATGTTGCCTAGCGTACATTAATCTAATCTAAATTAACTTAAACTAGTGACAGAGACATATATGAATATTTAAGCTATAAATGCTTTGTAAAAAAATAGAAATATTGGACTTAGAATAAATTTGATGCATAATTTTTAATTGCAGAACTAATTCATGTAAATTTATATGATATTAATGGACGTTTGTATACAAATGTTGAGAAATATTTTAAAATGTTATATTTATACGTTATATTAATTGTGCTTGTTTATAAGGTTATAAGCATGACTTTCCAGCTTCCGTTTTAATCAGTTTGTTGATTTCTTAGTTCAGTTTACCCTGTTTCAATCTAATCTAATTTATAATTAAATCTAACTAAGCTTAACATAATATAACGTTTCCTACACTTTTTGCGATATTAAAAAAAACACTATTAGTAAACGAGATATATCTTTTTTATTGTTACTGCATGTTAGTACGTGCTAAGTGCTTCCATTTTATATCGAGCATAACATAAGTTTTTGTTTTATAGCTTGACTTATGTTGCCTAGCGTACATTAATCTAATCTAAATTAACTTAAACTAGTGACAGAGACATATATGAATATTTAAGCTATAAATGCTTTGTAAAAAAATAGAAATATTGGACTTAGAATAAATTTGATGCATAATTTTTAATTGCAGAACTAATTCATGTAAATTTATATGATATTAATGGACGTTTGTATACAAATGTTGAGAAATATTTTAAAATGTTATATTTATACGTTATATTAATTGTGCTTGTTTATAAGGTTATAAGCATGACTTTCCAGCTTCCGTTTTAATCAGTTTGTTGATTTCTTAGTTCAGTTTACCCTGTTTCAATCTAATCTAATTTATAATTAAATCTAACTAAGCTTAACATAATATAACGTTTCCTACACTTTTTGCGATATTAAAAAAAACACTATTAGTAAACGAGATATATCTTTTTTATTGTTACTGCATGTTAGTACGTGCTAAGTGCTTCCATTTTATATCGAGCATAACATAAGTTTTTGTTTTATAGCTTGACTTATGTTGCCTAGCGTACATTAATCTAATCTAAATTAACTTAAACTAGTGACAGAGACATATATGAATATTTAAGCTATAAATGCTTTGTAAAAAAATAGAAATATTGGACTTAGAATAAATTTGATGCATAATTTTTAATTGCAGAACTAATTCATGTAAATTTATATGATATTAATGGACGTTTGTATACAAATGTTGAGAAATATTTTAAAATGTTATATTTATACGTTATATTAATTGTGCTTGTTTATAAGGTTATAAGCATGACTTTCCAGCTTCCGTTTTAATCAGTTTGTTGATTTCTCAGTTCAGTTTACCTTGTTTCAATTTAATCTAATTTATAATTAAATCTAACTAAGCTTAACATAATATAACGTTTCCTACACTTTTTGCGATATTAAAAAAAACACTATTAGTAAACGAGACTCTGAGATAGCGCGTACTGCATGTTAGTACGTGCTAAGTGCTTCCATTTTATATCGAGCATAACATAAGTTTTTGTTTTATAGCTTGACTTATGTTGCCTAGCGTACATTAATCTAATCTAAATTAACTTAAACTAGTGACAGAGACATATATGAATATTTAAGCTATAAATGCTTTGTAAAAAAATAGAAATATTGGACTTAGAATAAATTTGATGCATAATTTTTAATTGCAGAACTAATTCATGTAAATTTATATGATATTAATGGACGTTTGTATACAAATGTTGAGAAATATTTTAAAATGTTATATTTATACGTTATATTAATTGTGCTTGTTTATAAGGTTATAAACATGACTTTCCAGCTTCCGTTTTAATCAGTTTGTTGATTTCTTAGTTCAGTTTACCCTGTTTCAATCTAATCTAATTTATAATTAAATCTAACTAAGCTTAACATAATATAACGTTTCCTACACTTTTTGCGATATTAAAAAAAACACTATTAGTAAACGAGATATATCTTTTTTATTGTTACTGCATGTTAGTACGTGCTAAGTGCTTCCATTTTATATCGAGCATAACATAAGTTTTTGTTTTATAGCTTGACTTATGTTGCCTAGCGTACATTAATCTAATCTAAATTAACTTAAACTAGTGACAGAGACATATATGAATATTTAAGCTATAAATGCTTTGTAAAAAAATAGAAATATTGGACTTAGAATAAATTTGATGCATAATTTTTAATTGCAGAACTAATTCATGTAAATTTATATGATATTAATGGACGTTTGTATACAAATGTTGAGAAATATTTTAAAATGTTATATTTATACGTTATATTAATTGTGCTTGTTTATAAGGTTATAAGCATGACTTTCCAGCTTCCGTTTTAATCAGTTTGTTGATTTCTTAGTTCAGTTTACCCTGTTTCAATCTAATCTAATTTATAATTAAATCTAACTAAGCTTAACATAATATAACGTTTCCTACACTTTTTGCGATATTAAAAAAAACACTATTAGTAAACGAGATATATCTTTTTTATTGTTACTGCATGTTAGTACGTGCTAAGTGCTTCCATTTTATATCGAGCATAACATAAGTTTTTGTTTTATAGCTTGACTTATGTTGCCTAGCGTACATTAATCTAATCTAAATTAACTTAAACTAGTGACAGAGACATATATGAATATTTAAGCTATAAATGCTTTGTAAAAAAATAGAAATATTGGACTTAGAATAAATTTGATGCATAATTTTTAATTGCAGAACTAATTCATGTAAATTTATATGATATTAATGGACGTTTGTATACAAATGTTGAGAAATATTTTAAAATGTTATATTTATACGTTATATTAATTGTGCTTGTTTATAAGGTTATAAACATGACTTTCCAGCTTCCGTTTTAATCAGTTTGTTGATTTCTTAGTTCAGTTTACCCTGTTTCAATCTAATCTAATTTATAATTAAATCTAACTAAGCTTAACATAATATAACGTTTCCTACACTTTTTGCGATATTAAAAAAAACACTATTAGTAAACGAGATATATCTTTTTTATTGTTACTGCATGTTAGTACGTGCTAAGTGCTTCCATTTTATATCGAGCATAACATAAGTTTTTGTTTTATAGCTTGACTTATGTTGCCTAGCGTACATTAATCTAATCTAAATTAACTTAAACTAGTGACAGAGACATATATGAATATTTAAGCTATAAATGCTTTGTAAAAAAATAGAAATATTGGACTTAGAATAAATTTGATGCATAATTTTTAATTGCAGAACTAATTCATGTAAATTTATATGATATTAATGGACGTTTGTATACAAATGTTGAGAAATATTTTAAAATGTTATATTTATACGTTATATTAATTGTGCTTGTTTATAAGGTTATAAACATGACTTTCCAGCTTCCGTTTTAATCAGTTTGTTGATTTCTTAGTTCAGTTTACCCTGTTTCAATCTAATCTAATTTATAATTAAATCTAACTAAGCTTAACATAATATAACGTTTCCTACACTTTTTGCGATATTAAAAAAAACACTATTAGTAAACGAGATATATCTTTTTTATTGTTACTGCATGTTAGTACGTGCTAAGTGCTTCCATTTTATATCGAGCATAACATAAGTTTTTGTTTTATAGCTTGACTTATGTTGCCTAGCGTACATTAATCTAATCTAAATTAACTTAAACTAGTGACAGAGACATATATGAATATTTAAGCTATAAATGCTTTGTAAAAAAATAGAAATATTGGACTTAGAATAAATTTGATGCATAATTTTTAATTGCAGAACTAATTCATGTAAATTTATATGATATTAATGGACGTTTGTATACAAATGTTGAGAAATATTTTAAAATGTTATATTTATACGTTATATTAATTGTGCTTGTTTATAAGGTTATAAGCATGACTTTCCAGCTTCCGTTTTAATCAGTTTGTTGATTTCTTAGTTCAGTTTACCCTGTTTCAATCTAATCTAATTTATAATTAAATCTAACTAAGCTTAACATAATATAACGTTTCCTACACTTTTTGCGATATTAAAAAAAACACTATTAGTAAACGAGATATATCTTTTTTATTGTTACTGCATGTTAGTACGTGCTAAGTGCTTCCATTTTATATCGAGCATAACATAAGTTTTTGTTGTATAGCTTGACTTATGTTGCCTAGCGTACATTAATCTAATCTAAATTAACTTAAACTAGTGACAGAGACATATATGAATATTTAAGCTATAAATGCTTTGTAAAAAAATAGAAATATTGGACTTAGAATAAATTTGATGCATAATTTTTAATTGCAGAACTAATTCATGTAAATTTATATGATATTAATGGACGTTTGTATACAAATGTTGAGAAATATTTTAAAATGTTATATTTATACGTTATATTAATTGTGCTTGTTTATAAGGTTATAAGCATGACTTTCCAGCTTCCGTTTTAATCAGTTTGTTGATTTCTCAGTTCAGTTTACCTTGTTTCAATTTAATCTAATTTATAATTAAATCTAACTAAGCTTAACATAATATAACGTTTCCTACACTTTTTGCGATATTAAAAAAAACACTATTAGTAAACGAGATATATCTTTTTTATTGTTACTGCATGTTAGTACGTGCTAAGTGCTTCCATTTTATATCGAGCATAACATAAGTTTTTGTTTTATAGCTTGACTTATGTTGCCTAGCGTACATTAATCTAATCTAAATTAACTTAAACTAGTGACAGAGACATATATGAATATTTAAGCTATAAATGCTTTGTAAAAAAATAGAAATATTGGACTTAGAATAAATTTGATGCATAATTTTTAATTGCAGAACTAATTCATGTAAATTTATATGATATTAATGGACGTTTGTATACAAATGTTGAGAAATACTCTGAGATAGCGCGT
>JAQOWZ010000280.1:0-75040 GCA_035578165.1 Stenolophus ochropezus | reverse complement strand
ACGCGCTATCTCAGAGTTACCACACTTGAAATAGCAATTTTCTTGTTGCAATGTTCTATTGTAGCTAAAATATGATAACAAATCATAAAATTCGGGGCGCGGAAGCAAATATTGATATGATTTTTTACAAAAATAAAGTCAGATTTTACCTATTTTTGATGAATACGTTGTATATTGTAAGCTACATGGGCTAGATTCTAGAATACCTACCATACTTGAAATAGCAATTTTCTTGTTGCAATGTTTTCTTTTAGCTAAAATATGATGAAAAATCATAAAATTCGGGCGCGGAAGCAAATATTTATATGATTTTTTGCAAAAATAAAGTCAGATTTTACCTATTTTTGAAATGGATATTTTTGTTAAAACATTCATAAACATGCTTTTGGACCTATACTATGGACAAAATATGATGAAAAATTATAAAATTCGGGCGCGGAAGCAAATATTTATATGATTTTTTACAAAAATAAAGTCAGATTTTACCTATTTTTGAAATGGATATTTTTGTTAAAACATTCTTGAACATGTTTTTGGACCTATACTATAGACAAAATATGATGAAAAATTATAAAATTCGGGCGCGGAAGCAAATATTTATATGATTTTTTTACAAAAATAATGTCAGATTTTACCTATTTTTGATGACTACGTTGTATATTGCAAGCTACATGGGCTGGATTCCAGAACACCTACCATACTTGAAATAGCAATTTTCTTGTTGCAATGTTCTCTTTTAGCTTAAATATGATGAAAAATTATAAAATTCGGGCGCGGAAGCAATTATTTATATCATTTTTTACAAAAATAAAGTCAGATTTTACCTATTCTTGATGAATACGTTGTATATTGCAAGCTACATGGGCTGGATTCCAGAATACCTACCACACTTGAAATAGCAATTTTCTTGTTGCAATGTTTTCTTTTAGCTAAAATAATGAAAAATCATAAAAGTCGGGCGCGGGAGCAAATATTTATATGTTTTTTTACAAAAATAAAGTCAGATTTTACCTATTTTTGAAATGGATATTTTTGTTTAAAACATTCATAAACATGCTTTTGGACCTATACTATGGATAAAATATGATAAAAAATTATAAAATTAGGGCGCGGAAGCAAATATTTATATGATTTTTTACAAAAATAATGTCAGATTTTACCCATTTTTGATGTATACGTTGTATATTGTAATGGCTGGATTCTAGAATACCTACCACACTTGAAATAGCAATTTTCTTGTTGCAATGTTCTCTTTTAGCATAAATATGATAAAAAATTATAAAATTCGGGCGCGGAAGCAAATATTTATATCATTTTTTACAAAAATAAAGTCAGATTTTACCTATTTTTGATGAATACGTTATACATATATTGTAAGCTTCATTGGCTAGATTCTAGAATACCTACCACACTTGAAATAGCAATTTTTTGTTGCAGTGTTCTCTTTTATTTAAAATATGATAAAAAATTATAAAATTCGGGCGCGGAAGCAAATATTTATATCATTTTTTACAAAAATAAAGTCAGATTTTACCTATTCTTGATAAATACGATGTATATTGTAAGCTACATTGGCTGGATTCCAGAATACCTACCACACTTGAAATAGCAATTTTCTTGTTGCAATGTTTTCTTTTAGCTAAAATATGATGAAAAATTATAAAATTCGGGGCACGGAAGCAAATATTTATATGTTTTTTTATAAAAATAAAGTTAGATTTTACCTATTTTTGAAATGGATATTTTTGTTAAAACATTCATAAACATGCTTTTGGACCTATACTATGAATAAAATATGATAAAAAATTATAAAATTCGGGCGCGGAAGCAAATATTTATATGATTTTTTACAAAAATAAAGTCAGATTTTTACCTATTTTTGATGAATACGTTGTATATTGTAAGCTTCATTGGCTGGATTCTAGTATACCTACCACACATGAAATAGCAATTTTCTTGTTGCAATGTTCTCTTTTAGCTAAAATATGATGAAAAATCATAAAATTCGGGCGCGGAGAAGCAAATATTTATATCATTTTTTACAAAAATAAAGTCAGATTTTGCCTATTTTTGATGAATACGTTGTATATTGTAAGCTACATGGGCTGGATTCTAGAATACCTACCATACTTGAAATAGCAATTTTCTTGTTGCAATGTTTTCTTTTAGCTAAAATATGATTAAAAATCATAAAATTCGGGCGCGGAAGCAAATATTTATATGATTTTTTACAAAAATGAAGTCAGATTTTACCTATTTTTGAAATGGATATTTTTGTTAAAACATTCATAAACATGCTTTTGGACCTATACTATAGACAAAATATGATGAAAAGATATAAAATTCGGGGCGCGGAAGCAAATATTTATATGATTTTTTACAAAAATAATGTCAGATTTTACCTATTTTTGATGAATACGTTGCATATTGTAAGCTTCATTGGCTGGATTCTCGAATAACTACCACACTTGAAATAGCAATTTTCTTGTTGCAATGTTCTCTTTTAGCTTAATTATGATAAAAAATTATAAAATTCGGGCGCGAAAGCAATTATTTATATCATTTTTTACAAAAATAAAGTCAGATTTTACCTATTCTTGATGAATACGTTGTATATTGCAAGCTACATGGGCTGGATTCCAGAATACCTACCACACTTGAAATAGCAATTTTCTTGTTGCAATGTTTTCTTTTAGCTAAAATATGATGAAAAATTATTAAATTCGGGCGCAAAAGCAAATATTTATATGATTTTGTACAAAAATAAAGTCAGATTTTACCTATTTTTGAAATGTATATTTTTGTTAAAACATTCACAAACATGCTTTTGGATCTATACTATGGATAAAATATGATGAAAAAATTATAAAATTCGGGCGCGGAAGCAAATATTTATATGATTTTTTACAAAAATTAAGTCAGATTTTACCTATTTTTGATGAATACGTTGTATATTGTAAGCTTCATTGGCTGGATTCTAGAACACCTACCACACTTAAAATAGCAATTTTCTTGTTGCAATGTTCTCTTTTAGCTTAAATATGATAAAAAATTATAAAATTCGGGCACGGAAGCAAATATTTATATGATTTTTTACAAAAATAAAGTCAGATTTTACCTATTTTTGATGAATACGTTGTATATTGTAAGCTACATGGGCTTGATTGTAGAATACTTACCACACTTGAAATAGCAGTTTTCTTGTTGCAATGTTTTCTTTTAGCTAAAATTTGATGAAAAATCATAAAATTCGGGCGCGTAAGCAAATATTTATATGATTTTTTACAAAAATAAAGTCAGATTTTACCTATTTTTGAAATGGATATTTTTGTTAAAACATTCATAAACATGCTTTTGGACCTATACTATGGATAAAATATGATGAAAAATTATAAAATTCGGGCGCGGAAGCAAATATTTATATGATTTTTTACAAAAATAAAGTCAGATTTTACCTATTTTTGATGAATACGTTGTATATTGTAAGCTACATGGGCTGGATTCTAGTATACCTACCACGCTTGAAATAGCAATTTTCTTGTTGCAATGTTTTCTTTTAGCTAAAATATGATGAAAAATCATAAAATTCGGGCGCGGGAAGCAAATATTTATATGATTTTTTACAAAAATTATGTCAAATTTCACCTATTTTTGATGAATACGTTGTATATTGTAAGCTTCATTGGCTGGATTCTGGAATACCTACCACACTTGAAATAGCAATTTTCTTGTTGCAATGTTCTCTTTTAGCTTAAATATGATAAATAATTATAAAATTCGGGCGCGGAAGCAAATATTTATATCATTTTTTACAAAAATAAAGTCAGATTTTACCTATTCTTGATAAATACGTTGTATATTGTAAACTACATGGGCAGGATTCCAGAATACCTACCATACTTGAAATAGCAATTTTCTTGTTGCAATGTTTTCTTTTAGCTACAATATGATAACAAATTATAAAATTCGGACACGGAAGCAAATATTTATATGATTTTGTACAAAAATAAAGTCAGATTTTACCTATTTTTGAAATGGGTATTTTTGTTAAAACATTCATAAACATGCTTTTGGACCTATACTATGAATAATTTTAGCATTGGACATGCAAAAGTGACCATAACTTGGTACCAACCAGATAATAAACTTTTAATTTTCGGGTGTCATTTTAATGAATATGTTGTATATTGTAAGCTACATGGGCTGCATTCTAGAATACCTACCACACTTGAATTAGCAATTTTCTTGCTGCAATGTTTTCTTTTAGCTAAAATATGATGAAAAATCATAAAATTCGGGCGCAGAAGCAAATATTTATATGATTTTTTACAAAAATATAGTCAGATTTTACCTATTTTTGAAATGAATATTTTTGTTAAAACATTCATAAACATGCTTTTGGACCTATACTATGGATAAAATATGATGAAAAATTATAAAATTCGGGCGCGGAAGTAAATATTTATATGACGTTTTACAAAAATAAAGTCAGATTTTACATATTTTTGATGAATACGTTGTATATTGTAAGCTTCATTGGCTGGATTCTAGAATACCTACCACACTTAAAATAGCAATTTTCTTGTTGCAATGTTCTCTTTTAGCTTAAATATGATAAAAAATTATAAAATACGGGCGCGGAAGCAAATATTTATATCATTTTTTACAAAAATAAAGTCAGATTTTACCTATTCTTGATGAATACGTTGTATATTGCAAGCTACATGGGCTGGATTCCAGAATACCTACCACACTTCAAATAGCAATTTTCTTGTTGCAATGTTTTCTTTTAGCTAAAATATGACGAAAAATTATAAAATTCGGGCGCGGAAGCAAATATTTATATAATTTTTTACAAAAATAAAGTCAGATTTTACCTATTCTTGAAATGGATATTTTTGTTAAAACATTCATAAACATGCTTTTGGACCTATACTATGGACAAAATATGATAAAAAATTATAAAATTCGGGCACGGAAGCAAATATTTATATAATTTTTTACAAAAATAAAGTCAGATTTTACCAATTTTTGATGAATATGTTGTATATTGTAAGCTTCATTGGCTGGGTTCTAGAATAACTACCACACTTGAAATAGCAATTTTCTTGTTGCAATGTTTTCTTTTACCTAAATTATGATAAAAAATTATAAAATTCGGGCGCGGAAGCAAATATTTATATGATTTTTTACAAAAATAAAGTAAGATTTTACTTATTCTTGAAATGGATATTTTTGTTAAAACATTCATAAACATGCTTTTGGATCTATACTATGGATAATTTTAGCATTGGACATGCAAAAGTGACCATAACTTGGTACCAACCAGATAATAAACTTTTAATTTTCGTGTGTGATTTTAATGAATACGTTGTATATTGTAAGCTACATGGGCTTAATTCTAGAATACCTACCACACTTGAAATATCAATTTTCTTGCTGCAATGTTTTCTTTTAGCTAAAATATGATGAAATACCATAAAATTAGGGCGCGTAAGCAAATATTTATATGATTTTTTACAACAATAAAGTCAGATTTTACCTATTTTTGAAATGGATATTTTTGTTAAAACATTCATAAACATGCTTTTGGACCTATACTATGGATAAAATATGATGAAAAATTATAAACTTCGGGCGCGGAAGCAAATATTTATATAATTTTTTAGAAAAATAAAGTCAGATTTTACATATTTTTGATGAATACGCTGTATATTGTGAGCTACATGGGCTGGATTCTAGAATACCTACCACACTTGAAATAGCAATTTTCTTGTTGCAATGTATTATTTAGCTAAAATATCATGAAAAATCATAAAATTCAGGCGCGGAAGCAAATATTTATATCATTTTTTACAAAAATAAAGTCAGATTTTACCTATTCTTGAAATGGATATTTTTGTTAAAACATTCATAAACATGCTTTTGGACCTATACTATGGATGAAATATGATAAATAATTATAAAATTCGGGCGCGGAAGCAAATATTTATATGATTTTTTACAAAAATAAAGTCAGATTTTACCTATTTTTGATGAATACGTTGTATATTGTAAGCTACATGGGCTGGATTCTAGAATACCTACCTCACTTGAAATAGCAATTTTTCTTGTTGCAATGTTTTCTTTTAGCTAAAATATGATGAAAAATCATAAAATTCGGGCGCGGAAGCAAATATTTATATAATTTTTTACAAAAATTAAGTCAGATTTTACCTATTTTTGATGAATACGTTGTATATTGTAAGCTTCATTGGCTGGATTCTAGAATACCTACCACACTTGAAATAGCAATTTTCTTGTTGCAATGTTCTCTTTTAGCTTAAATATGATAAAAAATTATAAAATTCGGGCGTGGAAGCAAATATTTATATCATTTTTTACAAAAATAAAGTCAGATTTTACCTATTCTTGATAAATACGTTGTATATTGTAAACTACATGGGCAGGATTCCAGAATACCTACCATACTTGAAATAGCAATTTTCTTGTTGCAATGTTTTCTTTTAGCTAAAATATGATAACAAATTATAAAATTCGGGCGCGGAAGCAAATATTTATATGATTTTGTACAAAAATAAAGTCAGATTTTACCTATTTTTGAAATGGATATTTTTGATAAAACATTCATAAACATGCTTTTGGACCTATACTATGGATAAAATATGTTCAAAAATTATAAAATTCGGGCGCGGAAGCAAATATTTATATAATTTTTTACACAAATAAAGTCAGATTTTACCTATTTTTGAAATGAATATTTTTGTTAAAACATTCATAAACATGCTTTTGGACCTATACTATGGATAATTTTAGCATTGGACATGCAAAAGTGACCATAACTTGGTACCAACCAGATAATAAACTTTTAATTTTCGGGTGTCATTTTAATGAATATGTTGTATATTGTAAGCTACATGGGCTGCATTCTAGAATACCTACCACACTTGAATTAGCAATTTTCTTGCTGCAATGTTTTCTTTTAGCTAAAATATGATGAAAAATCATAAAATTCGGGCGCAGAAGCAAATATTTATATGATTTTTTACAAAAATATAGTCAGATTTTACCTATTTTTGAAATGAATATTTTTGTTAAAACATTCATAAACATGCTTTTGGACCTATACTATGGATAAAATATGATGAAAAATTATAAAATTCGGGCGCGGAAGTAAATATTTATATGACGTTTTACAAAAATAAAGTCAGATTTTACATATTTTTGATGAATACGTTGTATATTGTAAGCTTCATTGGCTGGATTCTAGAATACCTACCACACTTAAAATAGCAATTTTCTTGTTGCAATGTTCTCTTTTAGCTTAAATATGATAAAAAATTATAAAATACGGGCGCGGAAGCAAATATTTATATCATTTTTTACAAAAATAATGTCAGATTTTACCTATTCTTGATGAATACGTTGTATATTGCAAGCTACATGGGCTGGATTCCAGAATACCTACCACACTTCAAATAGCAATTTTCTTGTTGCAATGTTTTCTTTTAGCTAAAATATGACGAAAAATTATAAAATTCGGGCGCGGAAGCAAATATTTATATAATTTTTTACAAAAATAAAGTCAGATTTTACCTATTCTTGAAATGGATATTTTTGTTAAAACATTCATAAACATGCTTTTGGACCTATACTATGGACAAAATATGATAAAAAATTATAAAATTCGGGCACGGAAGCCAATATTTATATAATTTTTTACAAAAATAAAGTTAGATTTTACCAATTTTTGATGAATATGTTGTATATTGTAAGCTTCATTGGCTGGGTTCTAGAATAACTACCACACTTGAAATAGCAATTTTCTTGTTGCAATGTTTTCTTTTACCTAAATTATGATAAAAAATTATAAAATTCGGGCGCGGAAGCAAATATTTATATGATTTTTTACAAAAATAAAGTAAGATTTTACTTATTCTTGAAATGGATATTTTTGTTAAAACATTCATAAACATGCTTTTGGATCTATACTATGGATAATTTTAGCATTGGACATGCAAAAGTGACCATAACTTGGTACCAACCAGATAATAAACTTTTAATTTTCGTGTGTGATTTTAATGAATACGTTGTATATTGTAAGCTACATGGGCTTAATTCTAGAATACCTACCACACTTGAAATATCAATTTTCTTGCTGCAATGTTTTCTTTTAGCTAAAATATGATGAAATATCATAAAATTAGGGCGCGTAAGCAAATATTTATATGATTTTTTACAACAATAAAGTCAGATTTTACCTATTTTTGAAATGGATATTTTTGTTAAAACATTCATAAACATGCTTTTGGACCTATACTATGGATAAAATATGATGAAAAATTATAAACTTCGGGCGCGGAAGCAAATATTTATATAATTTTTTAGAAAAATAAAGTCAGATTTTACCTATTTTTGATGAATACGCTGTATATTGTAAGCTACATGGGCTGGATTCTAGAATACCTACCACACTTGAAATAGCAATTTTCTTGTTGCAATGTATTATTTAGCTAAAATATCATGAAAAATCATAAAATTCAGGCGCGGAAGCAAATATTTATATCATTTTTTACAAAAATAAAGTCAGATTTTACCTATTCTTGAAATGGATATTTTTGTTAAAACATTCATAAACATGCTTTTGGACCTATACTATGGATGAAATATGATAAATAATTATAAAATTCGGGCGCGGAAGCAAATATTTATATGATTTTTTACAAAAATAAAGTCAGATTTTACCTATTTTTGATGAATACGTTGTATATTGTAAGCTACATGGGCTGGATTCTAAAATACCTACCTCACTTGAAATAGCAATTTTCTTGTTGCAATGTTTTCTTTTAGCTAAAATATGATGAAAAATCATAAAATTCGGGCGCGGAAGCAAATATTTATATAATTTTTTACAAAAATTAAGTCAGATTTTACCTATTTTTGATGAATACGTTGTATATTGTAAGCTTCATTGGATGGATTCTAGAATACCTACCACACTTGAAATAGCAATTTTCTTGTTGCAATGTTCTCTTTTAGCTTAAATATGATAAAAAATTATAAAATTCGGGCGTGGAAGCAAATATTTATATCATTTTTTACAAAAATAAAGTCAGATTTTACCTATTCTTGATAAATACGTTGTATATTGTAAACTACATGGGCAGGATTCTAGAATACCTACCATACTTGAAATAGCAATTTTCTTGTTGCAATGTTTTCTTTTAGCTAAAATATGATAACAAATTATAAAATTCGGGCGCGGAAGCAAATATTTATATGATTTTGTACAAAAATAAAGTCAGATTTTACCTATTTTTGAAATGGATATTTTTGATAAAACATTCATAAACATGCTTTTGGACCTATACTATGGATAAAATATGTTAAAAAATTATAAAATTCGGGCGCGGAAGCAAATATTTATATAATTTTTTACACAAATAAAGTCAGATTTTACCAATTTTTGATGAATACGTTGTATATTGTAAGTTTCATTGGCTGGGTTATAGAATACCTACCACACTTGAAATAGCAATTTTCTTGTTGCAATGTTTTCTTTTACCTAAATTATGATGAAACATTATAAAATTCGGGCGTGGAAGCAAATATTTATATGATTTTTTACAAAAATAATGTAAGATTTTACTTATTCTTGAAATGGATATTTTTGTTAAAACATTCATAAACATGCTTTTGGACCTATACTACGGATAATTTTAGCATTGGACATGCAAAAGTGACCATAACTTGGTACCAACCAGATAATAAACTTTTAATTTTCGGGTGTCATTTTAATGAATACGTTTTATATTGTAAGCTACATGGGCTGGATTCTAGAATACCTACCACACTTGATATAGAAATTTTCTTGCTGCAATGTTTTCTTTTAGCTAAAATATGATGAAAAATCATAAAATTCGGGCGCGGAAGCAAATATTTATATGATTTTTTACAAAAATAAAGTTAGATTTTACCTATTTTTGAAATGGATATTTATGTTAAAACATTCATAAACATGCTTTTGGACCTATACTATAGATGAAATATGATAAAAAAATATAAAATTCGTGCGCGGAAGCAAATATTTATATGATTTTTTACAAAAATAAAGTCAGATTTTACCTATTTTTGATGAATACGTTGTATATTTTAAGCTACATGGGCTGGATTCTAGAATACCTACCTCACTTGAAATAGCAATTTTCTTGTTGCAATGTTTTCTTTTAGCTAAAATATGATGAAAAATCATAAAATTCGGGCGCGGAAGCAAATATTTATATAATTTTTTACAAAAATTAAGTCAGATTTTACCTATTTTTGATGAATACGTTGTATATTGTAAGCTTCATTGGCTGGATTCTAGAATACCTACCACACTTGAAATAGCAATTTTCTTGTTGCAATGTTCTCTTTTAGCTTAAATATGATAAAAAATTATAAAATTCGGGCGTGGAAGCAAATATTTATATCATTTTTTACAAAAATAAAGTCAGATTTTACCTATTCTTGATAAATACGTTGTATATTGTAAACTACATGGGCAGGATTCCAGAATACCTACCATACTTGAAATAGCAATTTTCTTGTTGCAATGTTTTCTTTTAGCTAAAATATGATAACAAATTATAAAATTCGGGCGCGGAAGCAAATATTTATATGATTTTTTACAAAAATAAAGTCAGATTTTACCTATTTTTGAAATGGATATTTATGTTAAAACATTCATAGACATGCTTTTGGACCTATACTATGGATGAAATATGATAAAAAAATATAAAATTCGTGCGCGGAAGCAAATATTTATGTGATTTTTTACAAAAATAAAGTCAGATTTTACCTATTTTTGATGAATACGTTGTATATTGTAAGCTACATGGGCTGGATTCTAGAATACCTACCTCACTTGAAATAGCAATTTTCTTGTTGCAATGTTTTCTTTTAGCTAAAATATGATGAAAAATCATAAAATTCGGGCGCGGAAGCAAATATTTATATAATTTTTTACAAAAATTAAGTCAGATTTTACCTATTTTTGATGAATACGTTGTATATTGTAAGCTTCATTGGCTGGATTCTAGAATACCTACCACACTTGAAATAGCAATTTTCTTGTTTCAATGTTCTCTTTTAGCTTAAATATGATAAAAAATTATAAAATTCGGGCGTGGAAGCAAATATTTATATCATTTTTTACAAAAATAAAGTCAGATTTTACCTATTCTTGATAAATACGTTGTATATTGTAAACTACATGGGCAGGATTCCAGAATACCTACCATACTTGAAATAGCAATTTTCTTGTTGCAATGTTTTCTTTTAGCTAAAATATGATAACAAATTATAAAATTCGGGCGCGGAAGCAAATATTCATATGATTTTGTACAAAAATAAAGTCAGATTTTACCTATTTTTGAAATGGATATTTTTGATAAAACATTCATAAACATGCTTTTGGACCTATACTATGGATAAAATATGTTCAAAAATTATAAAATTCGGGCGCGAAAGCAAATATTTATATAATTTTTTACACAAATAAAGTCAGATTTTACCAATTTTTGATGAATACGTTGTGTATTGTAAGTTTCATTGGCTGGGTTATAGAATACCTACCACACTTGAAATAGCAATTTTCTTGTTGCAATGTTTTCTTTTACCTAAATTATGATGAAACATTATAAAATTCGGGCGTGGAAGCAAATATTTATATGATTTTTTACAAAAATAAAGTAAGATTTTACTTATTCTTGAAATGGATATTTTTGTTAAAACATTCATAAACATGCTTTTGGACCTATACTACGGATAATTTTAGCATTGGACATGCAAAAGTGACCATAACTTGGTACCAACCAGATAATAAACTTTTAATTTTCGGGTGTCATTTTAATGAATACGTTTTATATTGTAAGCTACATGGGCTGGATTCTAGAATTCCTACCACACTTGATATAGAAATTTTCTTGCTGCAATGTTTTCTTTTAGCTAAAATATGATGAAAAATCA
Source organism: Stenolophus ochropezus (assembly GCA_035578165.1). Classification (NCBI taxonomy): domain Eukaryota; kingdom Metazoa; phylum Arthropoda; class Insecta; order Coleoptera; family Carabidae; genus Stenolophus; species Stenolophus ochropezus. The sequence goes on along the minus strand of JAQOWZ010000280.1, from coordinate 63,031 downwards.
TAAAATTCGGGCGCGGAAGCAAATATTTATATAATTTTTTACAAAAATAAAGTCAGATTTTACCTATTTTTGAAATGAATATTTTTGTTAAAACATTCATAAACATGCTTTTGGACCTATACTATGGATGAAATATGATAAAAAATTATAAAATTCGGGCGCGGAAGCAAATATTTATATGATTTTTTACAAAAATAAAGTCAGATTTTACCTATTTTTGATGAATACGTTGTATATTGTAAGCTACATGGGCTGGATTCTAGAATACCTAACTCACTTGAAATAGCAATTTTCTTGTTGCAATGTTTTCTTTCAGCTAAAATATGATGAAAAATCATAAAATTCGGGCGCGGAAGCAAATATTTATATAATTTTTTACAAAAACTAAGTCAGATTTTACCTATTTTTGATGAATACGTTGAATATTGTAAGCTTCATTGGCTGGATTCTAGAATACCTACCACACTTGAAATAGCAATTTTCTTGTTGCAATGTTCTCTTTTAGCTTAAATATGATAAAAAATTATAAAATTCGGGCGCGGAAGCAAATATTTATATCATTTTTTACAAAAATAAAGTCAGATTTTACCTATTCTTGATAAATACGTTGTATATTGTAAACTACATGGGCAGGATTCCAGAATACCTACCATACTTGAAATAGCAATTTTCTTGTTGCAATGTTTTCTTTTAGCTAAAATATGATAACAAATTATAAAATTCGGGCGCGGAAGCAAATATTTATATCACTTTTTACAAAAATAAAGTCAGATTTTACCTATTCTTGAAATGGATATTTTTGTTAAAACATTCATAAACATGCTTTTGGACCTATACTATGGATAAAATATGTTCAAAAATTATAAAATTCGGGCGCGGAAGCAAATATTTATATAATTTTTTACACAAATAAAGTCAGATTTTACCAATTTTTGATGAATACGTTGTATATTGTAAGTTTCATTGGCTGGGTTATAGAATACCTACCATACTTGAAATAGCAATTTTCTTGTTGCAATGTTTTCTTTTACCTAAATTATGATGGAACATTATAAAATTCGGGCGTGGAAGCAAATATTTATATGATTTTTTACAAAAATAAAGTAAGATTTTACTTATTCTTGAAATGGATATTTTTGTTAAAACATTCATAAACATGCTTTTGGACCTATACTATGGATAATTTTAGCATTGGACATGCAAAAGTGACCATAACTTGGTACCAACCAGATAATAAACTTTTAATTTTCGGGTGTCATTTTAATGAATACGTTTTATATTGTAAGCTACATGGGCTGGATTCTAGAATACCTACCACACTTGAAATAGAAATTTTCTTGCTGCAATGTTTTCTTCTAGCTAAAATATAATAAAAAATCATAAAATTCGGGCGCGGAAGCAAATATTTATATAATATTTACAAAAATAAAGTCAGATTTAACATATTTTTGAAATGGATATTTTTGGTAAAACGTTCATAAACATGCTTTTGGACCTATACTATGGATAAAATATGATGAAACATTATAAAATTCGAGCGCGGAAGCAAATATTTATATAATTTTTTACAATAATAAAGTCAGAATTTACCTATTTTTGATGAATACGTTGTATATTGTAAGCTTCATTGGCGGGATTCTAGAATACCTACCACACTTGAAATAGCAATTTTCTTGTTGCAATGTTTTCTTTTAGCTAAAATATGATGAAAAATGATAAAATTCGTGGGCGGAAGCAAATATTTATATGATTTTTTACAAAAATAATGTCAGATTTTACCTATTTTTGATGAATACGTTGTATATTGTAAGCTTCATTGGCTGGATTCTCGAATACCTACCACACTTGAAATAGCAATTTTCTTGTTGCAATGTTCTCTTTTAGCTTAAATATGATAAAAAATTATAAAATTCGGGCGCGAAAGCAAATATTTTTATGATTTTTTACAAAATTAAAGTCAGATTTTACCTATTTTTGATGAGTACGTTGTATATTGTAAGCTTCATTGGCTGGATTCTAGAATACCTACCACACTTGAAATAGCATATTTCTTGTTGCAATGTTTTCTTTTAGCTAAAATATGATAAAAAATTATAAAATTCGGGCGCGGAAGCAAATATTTATATCACTTTTTACAAAAATAAAGTCAGATTTTACCTATTCTTGAAATGGATATTTTTGTTAAAACATTCATAAACATGCTTTTGGACCTATACTATGGATAAAATATGATGAAAAATTATAAAATTCGGGCGCGGAAGCAAATATTTATATGATTTTTTACAAAAATTAAGTCAGATTTTACCTATTTTTGATGAATACGTTGTATATTGTAAGCTACATGGGCTGGATTCTAGAATACCTAACACACTTGAAATAGCAATTTTCTTGTTGCAATGTTTTCTTTTACCTAAATTATGATGAAAAATCATAAAATTCGGTCGCGGAAGCAAATAATTATATGATTTTTTACCAAAATAAAGTCAGATTTTACCTATTCTTGAAATGGATATTTTTGTTAAAACATTCATAAACATGCTTTTGGACCTATACTGTGAATAAAATATGATGAAACATTATAAAATTCAGGCGCGGAAGCAAATATTTATATGATTTTTTACAAAAAAAAAGTCAGATTTTACCTATTTTTGATGAATACGTTGTATATTGTAAGCTACATGGGCTGGATTCTAGAATACCTAACACACTTGAAATAGCAATTTTCTTGTTGCAATGTTTTCTTTTAGCTAAATTATGATGAAAAATCATAAAATTCGGTCGCGGAAGCAAATAATTATATGATTTTTTACCAAAATAAAGTCAGATTTTACATATTCTTGAAATGAATATTTTTGTTAATACATTCATAAACATGCTTTTGGACCTATACTGTGGATAAAATATGATAAAAAATTATAAAATTCGAGCGCGGAAGCAAATATTTATATAATTTTTTACAAAAATAAAGTCAGATTTTACCTATTTTTGATGAATAAGTTGTATATTGTAAGCTTCATTGGCTGGATTCTTGAATACCTACCACACTTGAAATAGCAATTTTCTTGTTGCAATGTTTTCTTTTACCTAAATTATGATGAAAAATCATAAAATTTGGTTGCGGAAGCAAATATTTATATGATTTTTTACCAAAATAAAGTCAGATTTTATCTATTCTTGAAATGGATATTTTTGTTAAAACATTCATAAACATGCTTTTGGACCTATACTGTGAATAAAATATGATGAAAAATTATAAAATTCAGGCGCGGAAGCAAATATTTATATGATTTTTTACAAAAAAAAAGTCAGATTTTACCTATTTTTTATGAATATGTTGTACATTGTAAGCTACATGGGCTGGATTCTAGAATACCTAACACACTTGAAATAGCAATTTTCTTGTTGCAATGTTTTCTTTTAGCTAAAATATGATGAAAAATCATAAAATTCGGGCGCGGAAACAAATATTTATATGATTTTTTACAAAAATAAAGTCAGATTTTACATTTTCTTGAAATGGATATTTTTGTTAATACATTCATAACCATACTTTTGGACCTATACTGTGGATAAAATATGGTGAAAAATTATAAAATTCGGGCGCGGAAGCAAATATTTATATGATTTTTTACAAAAATAAAGTCAGATTTTTCCTATTCTTGAAATGGATATTTTTGTTAATACATTCATAAACATGCTTTTGGACCTATACTGTGGATAAAATATTATGAAAAATTATAAAATTCGGGCGAGGAAGCAAATATTTATATGATTTTTTACAAAAAAAAGACAGATTTTACCTATTTTTGATGAATACATTGTATATTGTAAGCTACATGGGCTAGATTCTAGAATACCTAACACACTTGAAATAGCAATTTTCTTGTTGCAATGTTTTCTTTTAGCTAAAATATGATAAAAAATCATAAAATTCGGGCGCGGAAGCAAATATTTATATGATATTTACAAAAATAAAGTCAGATTTAACATATTTTTGAAATGGATATTTTTGTTAAAACATTCATAAACATGCTTTTGGACCTATACTATGGATAAAATATGATGAAAAATTATAAAATTCGGGCGCGCAAACAAATATTTATATGATTTTTTACAAAAAAAAGTCAGATAATAAATATTTTTCAAGAATACGTTGTATATTGTAAGCTACATGGGCTGGATTCTAGAATACCTAACACACTTGAAATAGCAATTTTCTTGTTGCAATGTTTTCTTTTAACTATAATATGATGAAAAATCATAAAATTCGGGCGCGGAAGCAAATATTTATATGATTTTTTACAAAAATAAAGTCAGATTTTTCCTATTCTTGAAATGGATAGTTTTGTTAAAACATTCATAAACATGCTTTTGGACCTAAACTGCGGATAAAATATGATGAAAAATTATAAAATTCGGGCGCGCAAACAAATATTTTTATGATTTTTTACAAAAAAAAAGTCAGATTTTACCTATTTTTGATGAATACGTTGTATATTGTAAGCTTCATTGGCTGGATTCTAGAATACCTCCCACACTTGAAATAGCAATTTTCTTGTTGCAATGTTTTCTTTTAGCTAAAATATGATGAAAATTCATAAAATTTGGGTGCGGAAGCAAATATTTATATAATTTTTTACATAAATAATGACAGATTTTACATATTCTTGAAATGTATATTTTTGTTAATACATTCATAAACATGCATTTGGACCTATACTGTGGATAAAATATGATAAAAATTTATAAAATTCGAGCGCGGAAGCAAATATTTATATAATTTTTTACAAAAATAAAGTCAGATTTTACCTATTTTTGATGAATAAGTTGTATATTGTAAGCTTCATTGGCTGGATTCTAGAATACCTACCACACTTGAAATAGCAATTTTCTTGTTGCAATGTTTTCTTTTACCTAAATTATGATGAAAAATCAAAAAATACTGGCGCGGAAGCAAATATTTATATGATTTTTTACAAAAATAATGTCAGATTTTACATATTTTTGAAATGGATATTTTTGTTAAAACGTTCGTAAACATTCTTTTGGACCTATACTTTGGATAAAATATGATGAAAAATTATAAAATTCGGGCGCGCAAACAAATATTTATATGATTTTATACAAAAAAAAGTCAGATTTTACCAATTTTGATGAATACGTTGTATATTGTAAGCTACATTGGCTAGATTCTAGAATACCTAACACACTTGAAATAGCAATTTTCTTGTTGCAATGTTTTCTTTTAGCTAAAATATGATAAAAAATCATAAAATTCGGGCGCGGAAGCAAATATTTATATGATTTTTTACAAAAATAAAGTCAGATTTTACATATTCTTGAAATGGATATTTTTGTTAATACATTCATAAACATGCTTTTGGACCTATACTGTGGATAAAATATGATGAAAAATTATAAAATTCGGGCGCGGAAGCAAATATTTATATGATTTTTTATAAAACAAAATTCAGATTTTACCTATATTTGATGAATACGTTGTATATTGTAAGCTGCATGGACTGGATTCTAGAATACCTAACACACTTGAAATAGCAATTTACTTGTTGCAATGTTTTCTTTTAGCTAAAATATGATGAAAAATCATAAAATTCGGGCGCGGAAGCAAATATTTATATGATTTTTTACAAAAATAAAGTCAGATTTTTCCTATTCTTGAAATGGATAGTTTTGTTTAAACAATCATAAACATGCTTTTGGACCTATACTGCGGATAAAATATGATGAAAAATTATAAAATTCGCGCGCAAACAAATATTTTTATGATTTTTTACAAAAAAAAAGTCAGATTTTACCTATTTTTGATGAATACGTTGTATATTGTAAGCTTCATTGGCTGGATTCTAGAATACCTACCAAACTTGAAATAGCAATTTTCTTGTTGCAATGTTTTCTTTTAGCTAAAATATGATGAAAATTCATAAAATTCGGGTGCGGAAGCAAATATTTATATGATTTTTTACATAAATAATGACAGATTTTACATATTCTTGAAATGGATATTTTAGTTAATACATTCATAGACATGCTTTTGGACCTATACTGTGGATAAAATATGATAAAAAATTATAAAATTCGAGCGCGGAAGCAAATATTTATATAATTTTTTACAAAAATAAAGTCAGATTTTACCTATTTTTGATGAATAAGTTGTATATTGTAAGCTTCATTGGCTGGATTATAGAATACCTACCACACTTGAAATAGCAATTTTCTTGTTGCAATGTTTTCTTTTACCTAAATTATGATGAAAAATCATAAAATTCGGTCGCGGAAGCAAATATTTATATGATTTTTTACCAAAATAAAGTCAGATTTTATCTATTCTTGAAATGGATATTTTTGTTAAAACATTCATAAACATGCTTTTGGACCTATACTTTGAATAAAATATGATGAAAAATTATAAAATTCAGGCGCGGAAGCAAATATTTATATGATTTTTTACAAAAAAAAAGTCAGATTTTACCTATTTTTGATGAATACGTTGTATATTGTAAGCTACATGGGCTGGATTCTAGAATACCTAACACACTTGAAATAGCAATTTTCTTGTTGCAATGTTTTCTTTTAGCTAAAATATGATGAAAAATCGTAAAATTCGGGCGCGGAAGCAAATATTTATATGGTATTTACAAATATAAAGTCAGATTTAACATATTTTTGAAATGGATTTTTTTGTTAAAACGTTCATAAACATGCTTTTGGACCTATACTATGGATAAAATATGATGAAAAATTATAAAATTCGAGCGCGGAAGCAAATATTTATATAATTGTTTACAAAAATAAAGTCAGATTTTACCTATTTTTGATGAATACGTTGTATATTGTAAGCTTCATTGGCTGGATTCTAGAATACCTACCACACTTGAAATAGCAATTTTCTTGTTGCAATGTTTTCTTTTAGCTAAAATATGATGAAAAATCATAAAATTCAGGTGCGGAAGCAAATATTTATATGATTTTTTACAAAAATAAAGTCAGATTTTACATATTCTTGAAATGGATATTTTTGTTAATACATTCATAAACATACTTTTCGACCTATACTATGGATAAAATATAATGAAAAATTATAAATTTCGGGCGCGCAAACAAATATTTATATGAATTTTTACAAAAAAAAAGTCAGATTTTACCTATTTTTGATGAATACGTGGTATATTTTAAGCTATATGGGCTGGATTCTAGAATACCTAACACACTTGAAATAGCAATTTTCTTGTTGCAATGTTTTTCTTTTACCTAAAATATGATGAAAAATCATAAAATTCGGTCGCGGAAGCAAATATTTATATGATTTTTTTACAAAAATAAAGTCAGATTTTTCCTATTCTTGAAATGGATATTTTTAATAAAACATTCATAAACATGCTTTTGGACCTATACTGCGGATAAAATATGATGAAAAATTATAAAATTCGGGGCGCGCAAACAAATATTTTTATGATTTTTTACAAAAAAAAAGACAGATTTTACCTATTTTTGATGAATACATTGTATATTGTAAGCTACATGGGCTGGATTCTAGAATACCTAACACACTTGAAATAGCAATTTTCTTGTTGCAATGTTTTCTTTTAGCTAAAATATGATGAAAAATCATAAAATTCAGGTGCGGAAGCAAATATTTATATGATTTTTTACAAAAATAAAGTCAGATTTTACATATTCTTGAAATGTATATTTTTGTTAATACATTCATAAACATACTTTTCGACCTATACTATGGATAAAATATAATGAAAAATTAAAAATTTTGGGCGCGCAAACAAATATTTATATGATTTTTTACAAAAAAAAAAAGTCAGATTTTACCTATTTTTGATGAATACGTGGTATATTGTAAGCTACATGGGCTGGATTCTAGAATACCTAACACACTTGAAATAGCAATTTTCTTGTTGCAATGTTTTTCTTTTACCTAAAATATGATGAAAAATCATAAAATTCGGTCGCGGAAGCAAATATATATATGATTTTTTTACAAAAATAAAGTCAGATTTTTCCTATTCTTGAAATGGATATTTTTGTTACAACATTCATAAACATGCTTTTGGGCCTATACTGCGAATAAAATATGGTGAAAAATTATAAAATACAAGCGCGCAAACAAATACTTATATGATTTTTTACAAAAAAAAAGTCAGATTTTACCTATTTTTGATGAATATGTCGTATATTGTAAGCTACATGGGCTGGATTCTAGAATACCTAACACACTTGAAATAGCAATTTTCTTGTTGCAATGTTTTCTTTTAGCTAAAATATGAAGAAAAATCATAAAATTCGGGCGCGGAAGCAAATATTTATATGATTTTTTACAAAAATAAAGTCAGATTTTACATATTCTTGAAATGGATATTTTTGTTAATACATTCATAAACATGCTTTTGGACCTATACTGTGGATAAAATATGATGAAAAATTATAAAATTCGGGCGCGGAAGCAAATATTTATATGATTTTTTACAAAACAAAAGTCAGATTTTACCTAATTTTGATGAATACGTTGTATATTGTAAGCTGCATGGGCTGGATTCTAGAATAACTAACACACTTGAAATAGCAATTTACTTGTTGCAATGTTTTCTTTTAGCTAAAATATGATGAAAAATCATAAAATTCAGGTGCGGAAGCAAATATTTATATGATTTTTTACAAAAATAATGTCAGATTTTACATTTTCTTGAAATGGATATTTTTGATAATACATTCATAAACATACTTTTGGACCTATACTGTGGATAAAATATGGTGAAAAATTATAAATTTCGGGCGCGGAAGCAAATATTTATATGATTTTTTACAAAAAAAAGTCATATTTTACCTATTTTTGATGAATACGTTGTATATTGTAAGCTTCATTGGCTGGATTCTAGAATACCTACCACACTTAAAATAGCAATTTTCTTGTTGTAATGTTTTCTTTTACCTAAATTATGATGAAAAATCATAAAATTCGGTTGCGGAAGCAAATATTTATATGATTTTTTACAAAAATAAAGTCAGATTTTACATATTCTTGAAATGGATATTTTTGTTAATACATTCATAAACATACTTTTGGACCTATACTATGGATAAAATATAATGAAAAATTATAAATTTCGGGCGCGCAAACAAATATTTATATGAATTTTTACGAAAATTAAGTCAGATTTTACCTATTTTTGATGAATACGTTGTATATTGTAAGCTTCATTGGCTGGATTCTAGAATACCTAACACACTTTAAATAGCAATTATCTTGTTGCAATGTTTTCTTTTACCTAAATTATGATGAAAAATCATAAAATTCGGGCGCGGAAGCAAATATTTATATGATTTTTTACAAAAATAAAGTCAGATTTTACATATTCTTGAAATGGATATTTTTGTTAATACATTCATAAACATGCTTTTGGACCTATACTGTGAATAAAATATGATGAAAAATTATAAAATTCGTGCGCGCAAACAAATAATTATATGATTTTTTACAAAAAAAAAGTCAGATTTTACCTATTTTTTATGAATATGTTGTACATTGTAAGCTACATGGGCTGGATTCTAGAATACCTAACACACTTGAAATAGCAATTTTCTTGTTGCAATGTTTTCTTTTAGCTAAAATATGATGAAAAATCATAAAATTCGGGCGCGGAAACAAATATTTATATGATTTTTTACAAAAATAAAGTCAGATTTTACATTTTCTTGAAATGGATATTTTTGTTAATACATTCATAACCATACTTTTGGACCTATACTGTGGATAAAATATGGTGAAAAATTATAAAATTCGGGCGCGGAAGCAAATATTTATATGATTTTTTACAAAAAAAAGTCATATTTTACCTATTTTTGATGAATACGTTGTATATTGTAAGCTACATGGGCTGGATTCTAGAATACCTAACACACTTGAAATAGCAATTTTCTTGTTGCAATGTTTTCTTTTAGCTAAAATATAATAAAAAATCATAAAATTCGGGCGCGGAAGCAAATATTTATATAATTTTTTACAAAAATAATGTCAGATTTTCATATTTTTGAAATGGATATTTTTGTTAAAACGTTCATAAACATGCTTTTGGACCTATACTATGGATAAAATATAATGAAAAATTATAAATTTCGGGCGCGCAAACAAATATTAATATGATTTTTTACAAAAATGTCAGATTTTACCTATTTTTGATGAATACGTTGTATATTGTAAGCTACATGGGCTGAATTCTAGAATACCTAAAACACTTGAAATAGCAATTTTCTTGTTGCAATGTTTTCTTTTAGCTAAAATATGATGAAAAATCATAAAATTCGGGCGCGGAAGCAAATATTTATATGATTTTTTACAAAAATAATGTCAGATTTTCATATTTTTGAAATGGATATTTTTGTTAGAACGTTCATAAACATGCTTTTGGACCTATACTATAGATAAAATATAATGAAAAATTATAAATTTCGGGCGCGCAAACAAATATTAATATGATTTTTTACAAAAATAAAGTCAGATTTTACCTATTTTTGATGAATACGTTGTATATTGTAAGCTTCATTGGCTGGATTCTAGAATACCTACCACACTTGAAATAGCAATTTTCTTGTTGCAATGTTTTCTTTTAGCTAAAATAAGATGAAAACTTATAAAATTCGGGCGCGGTAGCAAATATTTATATGATTTTTTACAAAAATAAAGTCAGATTTTACATATTCTTGAAATGGATATTTTTGTTAATAAACTCATAAACATGCTTTTGGACCTATGCTGTAGATAAAATACGATGAAAAATTATAAAATTCGGGCGCAAAAGCAAATATTTATATGATTTTTTACAAAAAAAAGTCAGATTTTACCTATTTTTGATGAATACGTTGTATATTGTAAGCTACATGGGCTGGATTCTAGAATACCTAACACACTTGAAATAGCAATTTTCTTGTTGCAATGTTTTCTTTTAGCTAAAATATGATGAAAAATCATAAAATTCAGGCGCGGAAGCAAATATTTATATGATTTTTTACAAAAATGAAGTCAGATTTTTCCTATTCTTAAAATGGATATTTTTGTTAAAACATTCATAAACATACTTTTGGACCTATACTGCGGATAAAATATGATGAAAAATTATAAAATTCGGGCGCGCAAACAAATATTTATATGATTTTTTACAAAAAAAAGTCAGATTTTACCTTTTTTTGATGAGTACGTTGTATATTGTAAGCTACATGGGCTGTATTCTAAAATACCTAACACACTTGAAATAGCAATTTTCTTGTTGCAATGTTTTCTTTTAGCTAAAATATGATAAAAAATCATAAAATTCGGGCGCGGAAGAAAATATTTATATGATTTTTTACAAAAATAATGTCAGATTTTCATATTTTTGAAATGGATATTTTTGTTAAAACGTTCATAAACATGCATTTGGACCTATACTATGGATAAAATATAATGAAAAATTATAAATTTCGGGCGCGCAAACAAATATTAATATGATTTTTTATAAAAAAAAAGTCAGGTTTTACCTATTTTTGATGAATACGTTGTATATTGTAAGCTACATAGGCTGGATTCTAGAATACCTAACACTCTTGAAATAGCAATTTTCTTGTTGCAATGTTTTCTTTTACCTAAAATATGGTGAAAAATCATAAAATTCAGGCGCGGAAACAAATATTTATATGATTTTTTACAAAAATAAAGTCAGATTTTTCCTATTCTTAAAATGGATATTTTTGTTAAAACATTCATAAACATGCTTTTGGACCTATACTGCGGATAAAATATGATGAAAAATTATAAAATTCGGGCGCGCAAACAAATATTTATATGATTTTTTACAAAAAAAAAGTCAGATTTTACCTTTTTTTGATGAATACGTTGTATATTGTAAGCTACATGGGCTGAATTCTAGAATACCTAACACACTTGAAATAGAAATTTTCTTGTTGCAATGTTTTCTTTTAGCTAAAATATGATGAAAAATCATAAAATTCGGGCGCGGAAGCAAATATTTATATGATTTTTTACAAAAATAAAGTCAGATTTTACATATTTTTGAAATTGATATTTGTGTTAAAACGTTTATAAACATGCTTTTGGACCTATACTATGGATAAAATATAATAAAAAATTATAAAATTCGAGCGCGGAAGCAAATATTTATTTAATTTTTTACAAAAATAAAGTCAGATTTTACCTAATTTTGATGAAAACGTTGTATATTGTAAGCTTCATTGTCTGGATTCTAGAATACCTATCACACTTGAAATAGCAATTTTCTTGTTGCAATGTTTTCTTTTACCTAAATTAAGATGAAAAATCATAAAATTCGGGCGCGGAAGCAAATATTTATATGATTTTTTACAAAAATAAAGTCAAATTTTACATATTCTTGAAATGGATATTTTTGTTAATACATTCATAAACATGCTTTTGGCCCTATACTGTGGATAAAATATGATGAAAAATTATAAAATTCGGGCGCGCAAAGAAATATTTATATGATTTTTACAAAAATAAGTCAGATTTTACCTTTTTTTGATGAATACGTTGTATATTGTAAACTACATGGGCTTGATTCAAGAATACCTAACACACTTGAAATAGAAATTTTCTTGTTGCAATGTTTTCTTTTAGCTAAAATATGATAAAAAATTATAAAATTCGAGCGCGGAAGCAAATATTTATATAATTTTTTACAAAAATAAAGTCAGATTTTACCTATTTTTGATGAATACGTTGTATATTGTAAGCTTCATTGGCTGGATTCTAGAATACCTACCACACTTGAAATAGCAATTTTCTTGTTGCAATGTTTTCTTTTAGCTAAAATATGATGAAAAATCATAAAATTCGGGCGCGGTAGCAAATATTTATATGATTTTTTAGAAAAATAAAGTCAGATTTTACATATTCTTGAAATGGATATTTTTGTTAATACATTCATAAACATGCTTTTGGACCTATGCTGTAGATAAAATACGATGAAAAATTATGAAATTCGGGCGCAAAAGCAAATATTTATATGATTTTTTACAAAAAAAAGTCAGATTTGACCTATTTTTGATGAATACGTTGTATATTGTAAGCTGCATGGGCTGGATTCTAGAATACCTAACACACTTGAAATAGCAATTTACTTGTTGCAATGATTTCTTTTAGCTAAAATATGATGAAAAATCATAAAATTCGGGTGCGGAAGCAAATTTTTAGATGATTTTTTACAAAAATAAAGTCAGATTTTACATATTTTTGAAATGGATATTTTTGTTAATAAACTCATAAACATGCTTTTGGACCTATGCTGTAGATAAAATACGATGAAAAATTATAAAATTCGGGCGCGCAAACAAATATTTATATGATTTTTTACAAAAAAAAAGTCAGATTTTACCTATTTTAGATGAATACGTTGTATATTGTAAGCTACATGGGCTGGAATCTAAAATACCTAACACACTTGAAATAGCAATTTTCTTGTTGCAATGTTTTCTTTTACCTAAATTAAGATGAAAAATCATAAAATTCGGGCGCGGAAGCAAATATTTATATGATTTTTTACAAAAATAAAGTCAGATTTTACATATTCTTGAAATGGATATTTTTGTTAATACATTCATAAACATGCTTTTGGACCTATACTGTGGATAAAATATGATGAAAAATTATAAAATTCGGTAGCAAATATTTATATGATTTTTTACAAAAATAAAGTCAGATTTTACCTATTTTTGATAAATACGTTGTATATTGTAAGCTGCATGGGCTGGATTCTAGAATGCCTAACACACTTGAAATAGCAATTTACTTGTTGCAATGTTTTCTTTTAGCTAAAATATGATGAAAAATCATAAAATTCGGGCGCGGTAGCAAATATTTATATGATTTTTTACAAAAATAAAGTCAGATTTTTCCTATACTTGTAATGGATATTTTTGTTAAAACATTCATAAACATGCTTTTGGACCTATACTGTAGATAAAATATGATGAAAAATTATAAAATTCGAGCGCGGAAGCAAATATTTATTTAATTTTTACAAAAATAAAGTCAGATTTTACCTATTTTTGATGAATACGTTGTATATTGTAAGCTGCATGGGCTGGATTCTAGAATGCCTAACACACTTGAAATAGCAATTTACTTGTTGCAATGTTTTATATTAGCTAAAATATGATAAAAAATCATAAAATTCGGGTGCGGAAGCAAATATTTATATGATTTATTACAAAAATAATGTCAGATTTTCATATTTTTGAAATGGATATTTTTGTTAAAACGTTCATAAACATGCTTTTGGACCTATACTATGGATAAAATATAATGAAAAATTATAAATTTCGGGCTCGCAAACAAATATTAATATGATTTTTTACAAAAAAAAAGTCAGATTTTACCAATTTTTGATGAATACGTTGTATATTGTAAGCTACATGGGCTGGATTCTAGAATACCTAACACACTTGAAATAGCAATTTTCTTGTTGCAATGTTTTCTTTTAGCTAAAATATGATGAAAAATCATAAAATTCGGGCGCGGAAGCAAATATTTATATGATTTTTTACAAAAAAAAGTCAGATTTTACCTATTTTTGATGAATACGTTGTATATTGTAAGCTTCATTGTCTGGATTCTAGAATACCTATCACACTTGAAATAGCAATTTTCTTGTTGCAATGTTTTCTTTTACCTAAATTAAGATAAAAAATCATAAAATTCGGGCGCGGAAGCAAATATTTATATGATTTTTTACAAAAATAAAGTCAGATTTTACATATTCTTGAAATGGATATTTTTGTTAATACATTCATAAACATGCTTTTGGACCTATACTGTGGATAAAATATGATGAAAAATTATAAAATTCGGTAGCAAATATTTATATGATTTTTTACAAAAATAAAGTCATATTTTACATATTCTTGAAATGGATATTTTTGCTAATACATTCATAAACATGCTTTTGGACCTATACTGTTTATAAAATATGATGAAAAATTATAAAATTCGGGCGCGAAAGCAAATATTTATATGATTTTTACAAAAAAAAAAGTCAGATTTTACTATTTTTGATGAATACGTTGTATATTGTAAGCTACATGGGCTGGATTCTAGAATACCTAACACACTTGAAATAGAAATTTTCTTGTTGCAATGTTTTCTTTTAGCTAAAATGTGATGAAAAATCATAAAATTCGGGCGCGGTAGCAAATATTTATATGATTTTTTACAAAAATAAAGTCAGATTTTTCCTATTCTTGAAATGGATATTTTTGTTAAAACATTCATAAACATGCTTTTGGACCTATACTGTAGATAAAATATGATGAAAAATTATAAAATTCGAGCGCGGAAGCAAATATTTATTTAATTTTTTACAAAAATAAAGTCAGATTTTACCTATTATTGATGAATACGTTGTATATTGTAAGCTGCATGGGCTGAATTCTAGAATGCCTAATACACTTGAAATAGCAATTTACTTGTTGCAATGTTTTCTTTTAGCTAAAATATGATGAAAAATCATAAAATTCGGGCGCGGTAGCAAATATTTATATGATTTTTTTACAAAAATAAAGTCAGATTTTTCCTATTCTTGAAATGGATATTTTTGTTAAAACATTCATAAACATGTTTTTGGACCTATACTGTAGATAAAATATGATGAAAAATTATAAAATTCGAGCGCGGAAGCAAATATTTATTTAATTTTTACAAAAATAAAGTCAGATTTTACCTATTTTTGATGAATACGTTGTATATTGTAAGCTGCATGTGCTGGATTCTAGAATGCCTAACACACATGAAATAGCAATTTACTTGTTGCAATGTTTTCTTTTAGCTAAAATATGATGAAAAATCATAAAATTCGGGTGTGGAAGCAAATATTTATATGATTTTTTACAAAAATAATGTCAGATTTTCATATTTTTGAAATGGATATTTTTGTTAAAACGTTTATAAACATGCTTTTGGACCTATACTATGGATAAAATATAATGGTAAAAATTATAATTTTCGGGCGCGCAAACAAATATTAATATGATTTTTTACAAAAAAAAGTCAGATTTTACCTATTTTTGATGAATACGTTGTATATTGTAAGCTACATGGGCTGGATTCTAGAATACCTAACACACTTGAAATAGCAATTTTCTTGTTGCAATGTTTTCTTTTAGCTAAAATATGATGAAAAATCATGAAATTCGGGCGCGGAAGCAAATATTTATATGATTTTTTACAAAAATAAAGTCTGATTTTTCCTATTCTTGAAATGGATATCTTTGTTAAAAAATTCATAAACATGCTTTTGGACCTATACTGCGGATAAAATATGATGAAAAATTAATAAATTCGAGCGCGGAAGCAAATATTTATATAATTTTTTATAAAAATAAAGTCAGATTTTACCTATTTTTGATGAATACGTTGTATATTGTAAGCTTCATTGGCTGGATTCTAGAATACCTACCACACTTGAAATAGCAATTTTCTTGTTGCAATGTTTTCTTTTACCTAAATTATGATGAAAAATCATAAAATTCGGGCGCGGAAGCAAATACTTATATGATTTTTTACAAAAATAAAGTCAGATTTTACATATTCTTGAAATAGATATTTTTGTTAATACATTCATAAACATGCTTTTGGACGTATACTGTGGATAAAATATGATGAAAAATTATAAAATTCGGACGCGGAAGCAAATATTTATATGATTTTTTACAAAAAAAAAGTCAGATTGCACCTATTTTTGATGAATACGTTGTATATTATAAGCTTCAATTGGCTGGATTCTAGAATACCTACTACACTTGAAATAGCAATTTTCTTGTTGCAATGTTTTCTTTTAGCTAAAATATGATGAAAAATCATAAAATTCGGGTGCGGAAGCAAATATTTATATGATTTTGTACAAAAATAATGTCAGATTTTTCCTATTCTTGAAATGGATATTTTTGTTAAAACATTCATAAACATGCTTTTGGACCTATACTGCGGATAAAATATGATGAAAAATTATAAAATTCGGGCGCGCAAACAAATATTTATATGATTTTTTACAAAAAGAAAGTCAGATTTTACCCATTTTTGATGAATACGTTGTATATTGTAAGCTACATGAGCTGGATTCTAGAATACCTAACACACTTGAAATAGCAATTTTCTTGTTGCAATGTTTTCATTTAGCTAAAATATGATGAAAAATCATAAAACTCGGGTGCGGAAGCAAATATTTATATGATTTTTTACAAAAATAATGTCAGATTTTCATATTTTTGAAATGGATATTTTTGTTAAAACGTTCATAAACATGCTTTTGGACCTATACTATGGATAAAATATAATGAAAAATTATAAATTTCGGGCGCGCAAACAAATATTAATATGATATTTTACAAAAAAAAAGTCAGATTTTACCTATTTTTGATGAATACGTTGTATATTGTAAGCTACATGGGCTGGATTCTAGAATACCTAACACACTTGAAATAGCAATTTTCTTGTTGCAATGTTTTCTTTTAGCTAAAATATGATGAAAAATCATAAAATTCGGGCGCGGAAGCAAATATTTATATGATTTTTTACAAAAATAAAGTCTGATTTTTCCTATTCTTGAAATGGATATTTTTGTTAAAACATTCATAAACATGCTTTTGGGCCTATACTGCGGATAAAATATGATGAAAAATTATAAAATTCGGGCGCGCAAACAAATATGTTTATGATTTTTTACAAAAAAAAAGTCAGATTTACCTATTTTTGATGAATACATTGTATATTGTAAGCTACATGGGCTGGATTCTAGAATAACTAACACACTTGAAATAGCGATTTTCTTGTTGCAATGTTTTCTTTTAGCTAAAATATGATAAAAAATCATAAAAATCGGGCGCGGAAGCAAATATTTATACGATTTTTTACAAAAATAAAGTCAGATTTAACATATTTTTGAAATGGATATTTTTATTAAAAAATTCATAAACATGCTTTTGGACCTATACTATGGATAAAATATGATGAAAAATTATAAAATTCGAGCGCGGAAGCAAATATTTATTTAATTTTTTACAAAAATAAAGTCAGATTTTACCTAATTTTGATGAATACGTTGTATATTGTAAGCTTCATTGTCTGGATTCTAGAATACCTATCACACTTGAAATAGCAATTTTCTTGTTGCAATGTTTTCTTTTACCTAAATTAAGATGAAAAATCATAAAATTGGGGCGCGGAAGCAAATATTTATATAATTTTTTACAAAAATAAAGTCAGATTTTACATATTCTTGAAATGGATATTTTTGTTAATACATTCATAAACATGCTTTTGGACCTATACTGTGGATAAAATATGATGAAAAATTATAAAATTCGGGCGCGGAAGCAAATATTTATATGATTTTTTACAAAAAAAAGTAAAATTTTACCTATTTTTAATGAATACGTTGTATATTGTAAGCTTCATTGGCTGGATTCTAGAATACCTACCACACTTGAAATAGCAATTTTCTTGTTGTAATGTTTTCTTTTACCTAAATTATGATGAAAAATCATAAAATTCGGGAGCGGAAGCAAATATTTATATGATTTTTTACAAAAATAAAGTCAGATTTTACATATTTTTGAAATGGATATTTTTGTTAAAACGTTCATAAACATACTTTTGGACCTATACAATGGATAAAATATGATGAAAAATTATAAAATTCGAGCGCGAAAGCAAATATTTATATAGTTTTTTACAAAAATTAAGTCAGATTTTACCTATTTTTGATGAATACGTTTTATATTGTAAGCTTCATTGGTTGTATTCTAGAATACCTAACACACTTGAAATAGCAATTTTCTTGTTGCAATGTTTTCTTTTACCTAAATTATGATAAAAAATCATAAAATTCGGGCGCGGAAGCAAATATTTATATGATTTTTTACAAAAATAAAGTCTGATTTTTCCTATTCTTGAAATGGATATTTTTGTTAAAACGTTCATAAACATGCTTTTGGACCTATACTATGGATAAAATATGATGCAAAATTATAAAATTCGAGCGCAGAAGCAAATATTTATATAATTTTTTACAAAAATAAAGTCAGATTTTACCAATTTTTGATGAATACATTGTATATTGTAAGCTACATGGGCTGGATTCTAGAATAACTAACACACTTGAAATAGCAATTTTCTTGTTGCAATGTTTTCTTTTACCTAAATTATGATAAAAAAACATAAAATTCGGGCGCGGAAGCAAATATTTATATGATTTTTTACAAAAATAAAGTTTGATTTTTCCTATTCTCGAAATGGATATTTTTGTTAAAACGTTCATAAACATGCTTTTGGACCTATACTATGGATAAAATATGATGAAAAATTATAAAATTCGAGCGCGAAAGCAAATATTTATATAGTTTTTTACAAAAATTAAGTCAGATTTTACCTATTTTTGATGAATACGTTGTATATTGTAAGCTTCATTGGCTGTATTCTAGAATACCTAACACACTTGAAATAGCAATTTTCTTGTTGCAATGTTTTCTTTTACCTAAATTATGATAAAAAATCATAAAATTCGGGCGCGGAAGCAAATATTTATATGATTTTTTACAAAAATAAAGTCTGATTTTTCCTATTCTCGAAATGGATATTTTTGTTAAAACGTTCATAAACATGCTTTTGGACCTATACTATGGATAAAATATGATGCTAAATTATAAAATTCGAGCGCGGGAGCAAATATTTATATAATCTTTTACAAAAATAAAGTCAGATTTTACCTATTTTTGATGAATACGTTGTATATTGTAAGCTTCATTGGCTGGATTCTAGAATACCTACAACACTTGAAATAGCAATTTTCTTGTTGCAATGTTTTCTTTTACCTAAATTATGATGAAAAATCATAAAATTCGGGCGCGGAAGCAAATACTTATATGATTTTTTACAAAAATAAAGTCAGATTTTACATATTCTTGAAATGGATATTTTTGTTAATACATTCATAAACATGCTTTTGGACGTATACTGTGGATAAAATATGATGAAAAATTATAAAATTCGGACGCGGAAGCAAATATTTATATGATTTTTTACAAAAAAAAAGTCAGATTGTACCTATTTTTGATGAATACGTTTTATATTGTAAGCTTCATTGGCTGGATTCTAGAATACCTACTACACTTGAAATAGCAATTTTCTTGTTGCAATGTTTTCTTTTAGCTAAAATATGATGAAAAATCATAAAATTCGGGTGCGGAAGCAAATATTTATATGATTTTTTACAAAAATAAAGTCAGATTTTTCCTATTCTTGAAATGGATATTTATGTTAAAACATTCATTAACATGCTTTTGGACCTATACTGCGGATGAAATATGATGAAAAATTATAAAATTCTGGCGCGCAAATAAATATTTATATGATTTTTTACAAAAAAAAAGTCAGATTTTACCTATTTTTGATGAATATGTTGTATATTGTAAGCTAGTTGGGCTGGATTCTAGAATACCTAACACACTTTAAGTAGCTATTTTCTTGTTGCAATGTTTTCTTTTAGCTAAAATATGATGAAAAATCATAGAATTCGGGTGCGGAAGCAAATATTTATATGATTTTGTACAAAAATAAAGTCTGATTTTTCCTATTCTTGAAATGGATCTTTTTGTTAAAACATTCATAAACATGCTTTTGGACCTATACTGCGGATAAAATATGATAAAAAATTATAAAATTCGGGCGCGGAAGCAAATATTTATATGATTTTTTACAAAAAAAAGTCAAATTTTACCTATTTTTGATGAATACGTTGTATATTGTAAGCTTCATTGTCTGGATTCTAGAATACCTACCACACTTGAAATAGCAATTTTCTTGTTGTAATGTTTTCTTTTACTTAAATTATGATGAAAAATCATAAAATTCGGGCGCGGAAGCAAATATTTATATGATTTTTTACAAAAATAAAGTCTGATTTTTCCTATTCTTGAAATGGATATTTTTGTTAAAACGTTCATAAACATGCTTTTGGACCTATACTATGGATAAAATATGATGCAAAATTATAAAATTCGAGCGCGGAAGCAAATATTTATATAATTTTTTACAAAAATAAAGTCAGATTTTACCTATTTTTCATGAATACGTTGTATATTGTAAGCTTCATTGGCTGGATTCTAGAATACCTACCACACTTGAAATAGCAATTTTCTTGTTGCAATGTTTTCTTTTACCTAAATTATGATGAAAAATCATAAAATTCGGGCGCGGAAGCAAATACTTATATGATTTTTTACAAAAATAAAGTCAGATTTTACATATTCTTGAAATGGATATTTTTGTTAATACATTCATAAACATGCTTTTGGACGTATACTGTGGATAAAATATGATGAAAAATTATAAAATTCGGACGCGGAAGCAAATATTTATATGATTTTTTACAAAAAAAAAGTCAGATTGTATCTATTTTTGATGAATACGTTGTATATTGTAAGCTACATGGGCTTGATTCTAGAATACCTAACACACTTGAAATAGCAATTTTCTTGTTGCAATGTTTTCATTTAGCTAAATTATGATGAAAAATCATAAAACTCGGGTGCGGAAGCAAATATTTATATGATTTTTTACAAAAATAATGTCAGATTTTCATATTTTTGAAATGGATATTTTTGTTAAAACGTTCATAAACATGCTTTTGGACCTATACTATGGATAAAATATAATGAAAAATTATAAATTTCGGGCGCGCAAACAAATATTAATATGATTTTTTACAAAAAAAAAGTCAGATTTTACCTATTTTTGATGAATACGTTGTATATTGTAAGCTACATGAGCTGGATTCTAGAATACCTAACACACTTGAAATAGCAATTTTCTTGTTGCAATGTTTTCTTTTAGCTAAAATATGATGAAAAATCATAAAATTCGGGCGCGGAAGCAAATATTTATATGATTTTTTACAAAAATAAAGTCTGATTTTTCCTATTCTTGAAATGGATATTTTTGTTAAAACATTCATAACATGCTTTTGGACCTATACTGCGGATAAAATATGATGAAAAATTATAAAATTCGGGCGCGCAAACAAATATTTTTATGATTTTTTACAAAAAAAAAGTCAGATTTTACCTATTTTTTATGAATACATTGTATATTGTAAGCTACATGGGCTGGATTCTAGAATACCTAACACACTTGAAATAGCAATTTTCTTGTTGCAATGTTTTCTTTTAGCTAAAATATGATAAAAAATCATAAAAATCGGGCGCGGAAGCAAATATTTATATGATTTTTTACAAAAATAAAGTCAGATTTAACATATTTTTGAAATGGATATTTTTGTTAAAACGTTCATAAACATGCTTTTGGACCTATACTATAGATAAAATATGATGAAAAATTATAAAATTCGAGCGCGGAAGCAAATATTTATTTAATTTTTTACAAAAATAAAGTCAGATTTTACCTAATTTTGATGAATACTTTGTATATTGTAAGCTTCATTGTCTGGATTCTAGAATACCTATCACACTTGAAATAGCAATTTTCTTGTTGCAATGTTTTCTTTTACCTAAATTAAGATGAAAAATCATAAAATTGGGGCGCGGAAGCAAATATTTATATGATTTTTTACAAAAATAAAGTCTGATTTTTCCTATTCTTGAAATGGATATTTTTGTTAAAACATTCATAAACATGCTTTTGGACCTATACTGCGGATAAAATATGATGAAAAATTATAAAATTCGGGCGCGCAAACAAATATTTTTATGATTTTTTTACAAAAAAAAGTCAGATTTTACCTATTTTTGATGAATACATTGTATATTGTAAGCTACATGGGCTGGATTCTAGAATACCTAACACACTTGAAATAGCAATTTTCTTGTTGCAATGTTGTCTTTTAGCTAAAATATGATAAAAAATCATAAAAATCGGGCGCTGAAGCAAATATTTATATGATTTTTTACAAAAATAAAGTCAGATTTAACATATTTTTGAAATGGATATTTTTGTTAAAACGTTCATAAACATGCTTTTGGACCTATACTATGGATAAAATATGATGAAAAATTATAAAATTCGAGCGCGGATGCAAATATTTATTTAATTTTTTACAAAAATAAAGTTAGATTTTACCTAATTTTGATGAATACGTTGTATATTGTAAGCTTCATTGTCTTTATTCTAGAATACCTATCACACTTGAAATAGCAATTTTCTTGTTGCAATGTTTTCTTTTACCTAAATTAAGATGAAAAATCATAAAATTGGGGCGCGGAAGCAAATATTTATATGATTTTTTACAAAAATAAAGTCAGATTTTACATATTTTTGAAATGGATATTTTTGTTAATACATTCATAAACATGCTTTTGGACCTATACTGTGGATAAAAAATGATGAAAAATTATAAAATTCGGGCGCGGAAGCAAATATTTATATGATTTTTTACAAAAAAAAGTCAAATTTTACCTATTTTTGATGAATACGTTGTATATTGTAAACTTCATTGGCTGGATTCTAGAATACCTACCACACTTGAAATAGCAATTTTCTTGTTGTAATGTTTTCTTTTACCTAAATTATGATGAAAAATCATAAAATTCGTGCGCGGAAGCAAATATTTATATGATTTTTTACAAAAATAAAGTCAGATTTTACAAGTGTGGTGATATTCTAGAATCCAGCCAATGAAGCTTACAATATACAACGTATTCATCAAAAATAGGTAAAATCTGACTTTATTTTTGTAAAAAATTATATAAATATTTGCTTCCGCGCCCGAATTTTATAATTTTTCATCATATTTTATCCATAGTATAGGTCCAAAAACATGTTCAAAAATGTTTTAACAAAAAAATCCATTTCAAAAATAGGTAAATTCTGACTTTATTTTTGTAAAAAATCATATAAATATTTGCTTCCGCGCCCGAATTTTATGATTTTTCATCATATTTTGCTAAAAGAAAATATTGCAACAAGAAAATTGCTATTTAAAGTGTGGTAGGTATTCTAGAATCCAGCCCATGTAGCTTACAATATACAACGTATTCATCAAAAATAGGTAAAATCTGTCTTTACTTTTGTAAAAAATTATATAAACATTTGCTTCCGCGCCCGAATTTTATAATTTTTCATTATATTTTATCCATAGTATAGGTCCAAAAGCATGTTCATGAATGTTATAACAAAAATATCCATTTCAAAAATAGATAAAATCTGACTTTATTTTTGTAAAAAATCGTATAAATATTTGCTTCCGCGCCCGAATTTTATGATTTTTCATCATATTTTAGCTAAAAGAAAACATTGCAACAAGAAAATTGCTATTTCAAGTGTGGTAGGTATTCTAGAATCCAGCCCATGTAGCTTTCAATATACAACGTATTCATCAAAAATAGGTAAAATCTCACTTTATTTTTTAAAAAATCATATAAATATTTGCTTCCGCGACCGAATTTTATAATTTTTCATCATATTTTATCCAAAGTATAGGTCCAAAAGCATGTTTATGAATGTTTTAACAAAAATATCCATTTCAAGAATAGATAAAATCTTTCATTTTCATCATATTTTATCCAAAGTATAGGTCTAAAAGCATGTTTATGAATGTTTTAACAAAAATATCCATTTCAAAAATAGGTAAAATCTGACTTTATTTTTGTAAAAAATCATATAAATATTTGCTTCCGCGCCCGAATTTTATGATTTTTCATCATATTTTAGCTAAAAGATAACATTGCAACAAGAAAATTGCTATTACAAGTGTGATTGGTATTCTAGAATCCAGCCCATGTAGCTTACAATATACAACGTATTCATCAAAAATAGGTAAAATCTGACTTTATTTTTGAAAAAAATCATATAAATATTTGCTTCCGCGACCGAATTTTATAATTTTTCATTATATTTTAGCTAAAAGAAAACATTGCAACAAGAAAATTGCTATTTCAAGTATGGTAGGTATACAAGAATCCAGCCCATGTAGCTTGCGATATACAACGTATTCATCAAAAATAGGTAAAATCTGACTTAATTGTTGTAAAAAATCATATAAATATTTGCTTCCGCTCCCGAATTTTATATTTTTTCATCATAATTTATACATAGTATAGGTCCAAAAGTATGTTTATGAATGTTTTAACAAAAATATCCATTTCAAGAATAGGTAAAATCTGACTTTAAATTTGAAAAAATCATATAAATATTTGCTTAAGCGCCCTGAATTTTATGATTTATTATCATATTTTAGCTAAAAGAAAACATTGCAACAAGAAAATTGCTATTTTAAGCGTGGTAGGTAGTCTAGAATCCAGCCCATGTAGCTTACAATATATGACGTATTCATCAAAAATAGGTCAAATCTGACTTTATTTTTGTAAAATATCATATAAATATTTGCTTCCGGGCCCGAATTTTATAATTTTTTTTCATATTTTATCCATAGTATAGGTCCAAAACCATGTTTCTGAATGTTTAAACAAAAATATCCATTTCAAGAATAGGTAAAATCTGACTTTATTTTTGTAAATAATCATATAAATAATTGCTTCCGCGCCCGAGTTTTATGACTTTTCATCATATTTTAGCTAAAAGAAAACAATTCAACAAGAAAATTGCTATTTCAAGTGTGGTGGGTATTCTAGAAACCAGCCCATGTAGCTTGCGATTTACAACGTATTCATCAAAAATAGGTAAAATCTGATATTATTTTTGTAAAAAATCATATAAATATTTGCTTCCGCGCTAGAATTTTATGATTTTTTATCATAATTTAGGTAAAATAAAACATTGCATTGGACATGCAAAAGTGACCATAACTTGGTACCAATCAGATAATAAACATTTAATTTTTTGGTGTCATTTTAATGAATACGTTGTATATTGTAAGCTATAAGGGCTGGATTCTAGAATACCTACCACACTTGAAATAGCAATTTTCTTGTTGCAATGTTTTCTTTTAGCTAAAACATGATAAAAAATCATAAAATTCGGGCGCGGAAGCAAATATTTATATGATTTTTTACAAAAATATAGTCAGATTTTACAAGTGTGGTGATATTCTAGAATCCAGCCAATGAAGCATACAATATACAAAGTATTCATCAAAAATAGGTAAAATCTGACTTTATTTTTGTAAAAAATCATATAAATATTTGCTTCGGCACCCGAATTTTATGATTTTTCATCATAATTTAGGTAAAAGAAAACGGTAGACGGATTTTTCTTGACTGATCAATTGATGAAAGGAAAGAAAACTACTGGAATTCAGTCAATGGGATAAAATTTTATTTCCTCTCCTACCGGTTTCGACCCCACATGGGTCTTCCTCAGGGAGGGAAAGTTAATGTATAAAATGACTTTCACTCCTGAGGAAGACCCATGTGGGGTCGAAACCGGTAGGAGTGGAAATAAAATTTTATCCCATTGACTGAATTCCAGTAGTTTTCTTTCCTTTCGTAAAAGAAAACATTGCAACAAGAAAATTGCTATTTCAAGTGTGGTAGGTATTCTACAATCCAGCCCATGTAGCTTTCAATATACAACGTATTCATCAAAAATAGGTAAAATCTCACTTTATTTTTGTAAATAATTATATAAATATTTGCTTCCGCGCCCGAATTTTATGATTCTTCCATATTTTAGCTAAAAGAAAACAATGCAACAAGAAAAATGATATTTCAAGTATGGTAGGTATACTAGAATCCAGCCCATGTAGCTTACAATATACAACGTATTCATCAAAAATAGGTAAAATCTGTCTTTATTTTTGTAAAAAAAATTATAAATATTTGCTTCCACACCCGATTTTTATAATTTTTCATCATATATTATCCATAGTATAGGTCCTAAAAAATGTTTATGAATGTTTTAACAAAAATATCCATTTCAAAAATAGGTAAAAATCAGACTTTATTTTTGTTAAAAATCATATAAATATTTGCTTCCGCGCCCGAATTTTATAATTTTTCATCATATTTTATCCATAGTATAGGTCCAAAAGCATGTTCATGAATGTTATAACAAAAATATCCATTTCAAAAATAGGTAAAATCTGACTTTATTTTTGTAAAAAATCATATAAATATTTGCTTTCCCGCCCGAATTTTATAATTTTTTATCATATTTTATCCATAGTATAGGTCCAAAACCATGTTTCTAAATGTTTTAACAAAAATATCCATTTCAAAAATATATAAAATCTGACTTTATTTTTGTAAAAAATCATATAAATATTTGCTTCCGCACCCGAATTTTAAGATTTTTCATCATAATTTAGGTAAAAGAAAACATTGTAACAAGAAAATTGCTATTTCAAGTGTGGTTGGTATTCTAGAATCCAGCCCATGTAGCTTTCAATATACAACGTATTCATCAAAAATAGGTAAAATCTGACTTAATTTTTGTAAAAACTCATAAATATTTGCTTCCGCGCCCGAATTTTATAATTTTTCATCATATTTTATCCATAGTATAGGTCCAAATGCATGTTCATGAATGTTATAACAAAAATATCCATTTTAAAAATTGGTAAAATCTGACTTTATTTTTGTAATAAATCATATGAATATTTGCTTCCGCGCCCGAATTTTATGATTTTTCATCATATTTTGCTAAAAGAAAACATTGCAACAAGAAAATTGCT
Organism: Stenolophus ochropezus; assembly: GCA_035578165.1. Classification (NCBI taxonomy): domain Eukaryota; kingdom Metazoa; phylum Arthropoda; class Insecta; order Coleoptera; family Carabidae; genus Stenolophus; species Stenolophus ochropezus. Next base: position 35,357 of record JAQOWZ010000280.1, on the reverse strand, counting down.
ATTTCAAGTGTGGTAGGTATTTTAGAATCCAGCCCATGTAGCTCACAATATACAACATATTCATCAAATATTGGTAAAATCTGACTTTATTTTTGTAAAAACTCATATAAATATTTGCTTCCGCGCCCGAATTTTATAATTTTTATTATATTTTATCCACAGTATAGGGCCAAAACCATGTTTCTGAATGTTTTAACAAAAATATCCATTTCAAAAATAGGTAAAATCTGACTTTATTTTTGTAAAAAATCATATAAATATTTGCTTCCGCACCCGAATTTTATGATTTTTCATTATAATTTAGGTAAAAGAAAACATTGCAACAAGAAAATTGCTATTTTAAGTATGGTAGGTATTCTAGAATCTTACCAAAGAAGCTTACAATATACAACGTATTCATCAAAAATAGGTAAAATCTCATTTTATTTTTGAAAAAAATTATATAAATATTTGCTTTCGCGCCCGAATTTTATAATTTTTCATCATATTTTATCCATAGTATAGGTCCAAAAGCATGTTCATGAATGTTATAACAAAAATATCCATTTCAGAAATATATAAAATCTGACTTTATTTTTGTGAAAAATCATAAATATTTGCTTCCGCGCCCGAATTTTATGATTTTTCATCATAATTTAGGTAAAAGAAAACATTGCAACAAGAAAATTACTATTTCAGGTGTGGTAGGTATTCTAGAAACCAGCCAATGAAGCTTACAATATATAACGTATTCATCAAAAATTGTTAAAACTGACTTTATTATTGTAAAAAATTATATAAATATTTGCTTCCGCGCCCGAATTTTATAATTTTTTATCATATTTTATCCACAGTATAGGTCCAAAAGCATGTTTATGAATGTTTTAACAAAAATATCCATTTCAAGAATAGGTAAAATCTGACTTTATTTTTGTGAAAAATCATAAATATTTGCTTCCGCGCCCGAATTTTATGATTTTTCATCATAATTTAGGTAAAAGAAAACATTGCAACAAGAAAATTACTATTTCAGGTGTGGTAGGTATTCTAGAAACCAGCCAATGAAGCTTACAATATACAACGTATTCATCAAAAATTGTTAAATCTGACTTTATTTTTGTAAAAAATTATATAAATATTTGCTTCCGCGCCCGAATTTTATAATTTTTCATCATATTTTATCCATAGTATAGGTCCAAAAGTATGTTTATGAATGTTTTAACAAAAATATTCATTTCGAAAATAGGTCAAATCTGACTTTATTTTTGTAAAAAATCATATAATTATTTGCTTCCGCGCCCGAATTTTATGATTTTTCATCATATTTAAGCTAAAAGAAAACATTGCAACAAGAAAATTTCTATTTCAAGTGTGTTACGTATTCTAGAAACCAGCCCATGTAGCTTACAATATACAACGTATTCATCAAAAATAGGTAAAATCTGACTCTTTTTTTGTAAAAAATCATAGAAATATTTGCTTCCGCGCCCAAATTTTTTAATTTTTCATCATATTTTATCCATAGTATAGGTCCAAAAGCATGTTTATGAATGTTTTAACAAAAATATCTATTTGAAAAAATAGGTAAAATCTGACTATTTTTGTAAAAAATCATAAAAATATTTGCTTCCGCTCCCGAATTTTATGATTTCTCATAATATTTTAGCTAAAAGAAAACATTGCAACAAGAAAATTGCTATTTCAAATGTGTTAGGTATTGTAGAATCCAGCCAATGTAGCTTTCAATATTCAACGTATTCATCAAAAATAGGTAAAATCTGATTTTTTTTGTAAAAAATCACATAAATATTTGCTTCCGCGCCCGAATTTTATGATTTTTCATCATATTTTAGCTAAAAGAAAACATTGCAACAAGAAAATTACTATTTCAAGTGTGTTAGGTATTCTAGAATCCAGCCCATGTAGCATACAAGATACAACGTATTCATCAAAAATAGGTCAAATCTGACTTTTTTTTTGTAAAAAATCATATAAATATTTGCTTCCGCGCCCGAATTTTATAATTTTTCATCATATTTTATCCACAGTATAGGTCCAAAAGCATGTTTATGAATGTTTTAACAAAAAAATCCATTTCAAGAATAGGTAAAATCTGACTTTATTTTTGTAAAAAATCATAAATATTTACTTCCGCGCCCGAATTTTATGATTATTCATCATAATTTAGGTAAAAGAAAACATTGCAACAAGAAAATTACTATTTCAGGTGTGGTAGATATTCTAGAAACCAACCAATGAAGCTTACAATATACAACGTATTCATCAAAAATTGGTAAAATCTGACTTTATTTTTGTAAAAAATTATATAAATATTTGCTTCCGCGCCCGAATTTTATAATTTTTCATCATATTTTATCCATAGTATAGGTCCAAAAGTATGTTTATGAATGTTTTAACAAAAATATCAATTTCAAAAATAGGTAAAATCTGACTTTATTTTTGTAAAAAATCATATAAATATTTGCTTCCGCGCCCGAATTTTATGATTTTTCATCATATTTTAGCTAAAAGAAAACATTGCAACAAGAATATTTCTATTTCAAGTGTGTTACGTATTCTAGAATCCAGCCCATTTAGCTTACAATATACAACGTATTCATCAAAAATAATTAAAATCTGTCTTTATTTTTGTAAAAAAAATTATAAATATTTGCTTCCACACCCGATTTTTATAATTTTTCATCATATATTATCCATAGTATAGGTCCTAAAGAATGTTTATGAATGTTTTAACAAAAATATCCATTTCAAAAATAGGTAAAAATCAGACTTTATTTTTGTTAAAAATCATATAAATATTTGCTTCCGCGCCTGAATTTTATAATTTTTCATCATATTTTATCCATAGTATAGGTCCAAAAGCATGTTCATGAATGTTATAACAAAAATATCCATTTCAAAAATAGGTAAAATCTGACTTTATTTTTGTAAAAAATCATATAAATATTTGCTTTCCCGCCCGAATTTTATAATTTTTTATCATATTTTATCCATAGTATAGGTCCAAAACCATGTTTCTAAATGTTTTAACAAAAATATCCATTTCAAAAATATATAAAATCTGACTTTATTTTTGTAAAAAATCATATAAATATTTGCTTCCGCACCCGAATTTTAAGATTTTTCATCATAATTTAGGTAAAAGAAAACATTGTAACAAGAAAATTGCTATTTCAAGTGTGGTTGGTATTCTAGAATCCAGCCCATGTAGCTTTCAATATACAACGTATTCATCAAAAATAGGTAAAATCTGACTTAATTTTTGTAAAAACTCATAAATATTTGCTTCCGCGCCCGAATTTTATAATTTTTCATCATATTTTATCCATAGTATAGGTCCAAATGCATGTTCATGAATGTTATAACAAAAATATCCATTTTAAAAATTGGTAAAATCTGACTTTATTTTTGTAATAAATCATATGAATATTTGCTTCCGCGCCCGAATTTTATGATTTTTCATCATATTTTGCTAAAAGAAAACATTGCAACAAGAAAATTGCTATTTCAAGTGTGGTAGGTATTTTAGAATCCAGCCCATGTAGCTCACAATATACAACATATTCATCAAATATTGGTAAAATCTGACTTTATTTTTGTAAAAACTCATATAAATATTTGCTTCCGCGCCCGAATTTTATAATTTTTATTATATTTTATCCACAGTATAGGGCCAAAACCATGTTTCTGAATGTTTTAACAAAAATATCCATTTCAAAAATAGGTAAAATCTGACTTTATTTTTGTAAAAAATCATATAAATATTTGCTTCCGCACCCGAATTTTATGATTTTTCATTATAATTTAGGTAAAAGAAAACATTGCAACAAGAAAATTGCTATTTTAAGTATGGTAGGTATTCTAGAATCTTACCAAAGAAGCTTACAATATACAACGTATTCATCAAAAATAGGTAAAATCTCATTTTATTTTTGAAAAAAATTATATAAATATTTGCTTTCGCGCCCGAATTTTATAATTTTTCATCATATTTTATCCATAGTATAGGTCCAAAAGCATGTTCATGAATGTTATAACAAAAATATCCATTTCAGAAATATATAAAATCTGACTTTATTTTTGTGAAAAATCATAAATATTTGCTTCCGCGCCCGAATTTTATGATTTTTCATCATAATTTAGGTAAAAGAAAACATTGCAACAAGAAAATTACTATTTCAGGTGTGGTAGGTATTCTAGAAACCAGCCAATGAAGCTTACAATATATAACGTATTCATCAAAAATTGTTAAAACTGACTTTATTATTGTAAAAAATTATATAAATATTTGCTTCCGCGCCCGAATTTTATAATTTTTTATCATATTTTATCCACAGTATAGGTCCAAAAGCATGTTTATGAATGTTTTAACAAAAATATCCATTTCAAGAATAGGTAAAATCTGACTTTATTTTTGTGAAAAATCATAAATATTTGCTTCCGCGCCCGAATTTTATGATTTTTCATCATAATTTAGGTAAAAGAAAACATTGCAACAAGAAAATTACTATTTCAGGTGTGGTAGGTATTCTAGAAACCAGCCAATGAAGCTTACAATATACAACGTATTCATCAAAAATTGTTAAATCTACTCTGAGATAGCGCGTATTATATAAATATTTGCTTCCGCGCCCGAATTTTATAATTTTTCATCATATTTATCCATAGTATAGGTCCAAAAGTATGTTTATGAATGTTTTAACAAAAATATTCATTTCGAAAATAGGTCAAATCTGACTTTATTTTTGTAAAAAATCATATAATTATTTGCTTCCGCGCCCGAATTTTATGATTTTTCATCATATTTAAGCTAAAAGAAAACATTGCAACAAGAAAATTTCTATTTCAAGTGTGTTACGTATTCTAGAAACCAGCCCATGTAGCTTACAATATACAACGTATTCATCAAAAATAGGTAAAATCTGACTCTTTTTTTGTAAAAAATCATAGAAATATTTGCTTCCGCGCCCAAATTTTTTAATTTTTCATCATATTTTATCCATAGTATAGGTCCAAAAGCATGTTTATGAATGTTTTAACAAAAATATCTATTTGAAAAAATAGGTAAAATCTGACTATTTTTGTAAAAAATCATAAAAATATTTGCTTCCGCTCCCGAATTTTATGATTTCTCATAATATTTTAGCTAAAAGAAAACATTGCAACAAGAAAATTGCTATTTCAAATGTGTTAGGTATTGTAGAATCCAGCCAATGTAGCTTTCAATATTCAACGTATTCATCAAAAATAGGTAAAATCTGATTTTTTTTGTAAAAAATCACATAAATATTTGCTTCCGCGCCCGAATTTTATGATTTTTCATCATATTTTAGCTAAAAGAAAACATTGCAACAAGAAAATTACTATTTCAAGTGTGTTATGGTATTCTAGAATCCAGCCCATGTAGCATACAAGATACAACGTATTCATCAAAAATAGGTCAAAATCTGACTTTTTTTTTGTAAAAAATCATATAAATATTTGCTTCCGCGCCCGAATTTTATAATTTTTCATCATATTTTATCCACAGTATAGGTCCAAAAGCATGTTTATGAATGTTTTAACAAAAAAATCCATTTCAAGAATAGGTAAAATCTGACTTTATTTTTGTAAAAAATCATAAATATTTACTTCCGCGCCCGAATTTTTATGATTATTCATCATAATTTAGGTAAAAGAAAACATTGCAACAAGAAAATTACTATTTCAGGATGTGGTAGATATTCTAGAAACCAACCAATGAAGCTTACAATATACAACGTATTCATCAAAAATTGGTAAAATCTGACTTTATTTTTGTAAAAAATTATATAAATATTTGCTTCCGCGCCCGAATTTTATAATTTTTCATCATATTTTATCCATAGTATAGGTCCAAAAGTATGTTTATGAATGTTTTAACAAAATATCAATTTCAAAAATAGGTAAAATCTGACTTTATTTTTGTAAAAAATCATATAAATATTTGCTTCCGCGCCCGAATTTTATGATTTTTCATCATATTTTAGCTAAAAGAAAACATTGCAACAAGAATATTTCTATTTCAAGTGTGTTACGTATTCTAGAATCCAGCCCATTTAGCTTACAATATACAACGTATTCATCAAAAATAGGTAAAATCTGACTTTTTTTTTTTGTAAAAAATCGTATAAATATTTGCTTCCGCGCTCGAATTTTATAATTTTTCATCATATTTTATCCACTGTATAGGTTCAAAAGCATGATTATGAATGTTTTTAACAAAAATATCCATTTCAGGAATAGGTAAAATCTGACTTTATTTTTGTAAAAAATCATATAAATATTTGCTTCCGCGACAGAATTTTATAATTTTTCATCATATTTTATCCACAGTTTAGGTCCAAAAGCATGTTTATGAATGTTTTAACAAAAATATCCAGTTCAAGAATAGGTAAAATCTGACTTTATTTTTGTAAAAATTCATATAAATATTTACTTGTCGCCCGAATTTTATGATTTTTCATCATTATTTAGGTAAAAGAAAACATTGCAACAAGAAAAATGCTATTTCAAGTGTGTTCGGTATTCTAGAATCCAGCCCATGTAGCTTACAATATACAACGTATTCATCAAAAATAGGTAAAATCTGACTTATTTTTTAAAAAATTATATAAATATTTGCTTTCGCGCCCGAATTTTTTAATTTTTCATCATATTTTATCCATAGTATAGCTCCAAAAGCATGTTTATGAATGTTTTAACAAAAATATCTATTTCAAAAATAGGTAAAATCTAACTATTTTTGAAAAAATCATAAAAATATTTGCTTCCGAGTTATTTAATTATAAAATTCGTGCGCGGAAGCAAATATTTATATGATTTTTTTACAAAAAAAGTCAGATTTTACCTATTTTTGATGAATACTTTGTATATTGTAAGCTACATGGGCTGGATTCTAGAATACCTAACACACTTGAAATAGCAATTTTCTTGTTGCAATGTTTTCTTTACCTAAATAATGATGAAAAATCATAAAATTCTGTCGCGGGAAGCAAATATTATGATTTTTTACAAAATAAGTCAGATTTTACCTATTTTTAAAATAGATATTTTTGTTAAAACATTTATAAACATGCTTTTGGACCTATACTGTGGATAAAATATGATAAAAAACCATAAAATTCGGGCGCGCGGAAGCAAATATTATGATTTTTTACAAAAAAAAAAAGTCAGATTTTACCTATTTTTGATGAGTACGTTGTATATTGTATGCTACATGGGCTGGATTCTAGAATACCTAACACACTTAAAATAGCTATTTTCTTGTTGCAATGTTTTCTTTTTGCTAATATATGATGAAAAATCATAAAATTCGGGCGCGGAAGCAGATATTTATATGATTTTTTACAAAGATAAAGTCAGAGTTTACCTCTTTTGAAATGGATATTTTTGTTTAAAACATTCATAAACATGCTTTTGGACCTATACTATGGATAAAATATGAAGAAAAATTATAAAATTCGGGAGCGGAAGCAAATTTTTATATGATTTTTTACAAAAAACAAGTCAGATTTTACCTATTTTTGATGAATACTTTGTATATTGTAAGCTACTTGGGCTGGATTCTAGAATACGTTACACACTTGAAATAGCAATTTTCATGTTGCAATGTTTTCCTTTAGCTAAAATATGATGAAAAATCATAAAATTCGGGCGCGGAAGTAAATATTTTTATGATTTTTTACAAAAATAGTCAGATTTTACCTATTTTTAAAATAGATATTTTTGTTAAAACATTTATAAACATGCTTTTGGACCTATACTATGGATAAAATATGATGAAAAATTAAAAAATTGGGGCGCGGAAGCAAATATTTATATAAGTTTTTACAAAATAAAGTCAGATTTTACCTATTTTTGATGACTACGTTGTATATTGTAAGCTACATTGGCTGGATTCTAAAATACCTACCACACTTGAAATAGCAATTTTCTTGTTGCAATGTTTTCTTTTACCTAAATTATGATGAAAAATTATAAAATTTGGGCGCGGAAGCAAATATTTATATGATTTTTTACAAAAATAAAGTCAGATTTTACCTACTCTTGAAATGGATATTTTTGTTCAAACATTCATAAACATGCTTTTGAACCTATACTGTGGATAAAATTTGATGAAAATTATAAAATTCGGGCGCGAAAGCAAAGATTTGTATGATTTTTTTTACAAAAAAAAAAAGTCAGATTTTACCTATTTTTGATGAATACGTTGTATATTTTAAGCTACATGGGCTGGATTCTAGAATACCTAACACACTTGAAATAGCAATTTTCTTGTTGCAATGTTTTCTTTTACCTAAATTATGATGAAAAATCATAAAATTCGTGCACGGAAGCAAATATTTATATGATTTTTTACAAAAATAAGTCAGATTTTACCTATTCTTGAGATGGATATTTTTGTTCAAACATTCATAAACATTATTTTGGACCTATACTGTGGATAAAATATGATGAAAAATTATAAAATTCGGGCGCGGAAGCAAAGATTTGTATGATTTTTTTACAAAAATAAAGTCAGATTTTACCCTATTTTTGATGAATACGTTGTATATTTTAAGCTACATGGGCTGAATTCTAGAGTACCTAACACACTTGTAATAGCAATTTTCTTGTTGCAAATGTTTTTCTTTCAGCTAAAATATGATGAAAAATCATAAAATTTCGGGCGCGGAAGCAAATATTTATGATTTTTTACAAAAAATAAGTCAGATTATATCTATTTTTGAGAGGGATATTTTGTTAAAACATTCATAAACATGCTTTTGGACCTATACTATGGATAAAAAATGATAAGAAATTATAAAATTCGGGCGCGGATGCAAATATTTATATGATTTTTTTACAAAAATAAAGTCAGATTTTACCTATTTTTGATGAATACATTGTATATTGTAAGCTTCATTGGCTGGATTCTATCATACCTACCACACTTGAAATAGCAATTTTCTTGTTGCAATGTTTTCTTTTAGCTAAAATATGATGATAAATCATAAAATTCGGGCGAGGAAGCAAATATTTATATGATATTTAAAAAAAATAAAGTCAGATTTTATCTATTCTTAAAATGGATATTTTTGTTAAAACATTCATAAATATGCTTTTGGACCTATACTGGTTGATAAAATATGATGAAAAATTATAAAATTCGGGCGCGAAAATAAATATTTATATAATTTTTTACAAAAAAAAGTCAGATTTTACCTATTTTTATATGAATACGTTGTATATTGTAAGCTACACGGGCAGGATTCTAGAATACCTAACACACTTGAAATAGCAATTTTCTTGTTGCAATGTTTTCTTTTAACTAAAATATGATGATAAATCAAAAAAATTCGGGCGCGGAAGCAAATATTTATATGATTTTTACAAAAATAAAGTCAGATTTTACCTATTTTTGAAATAGATATTTTTGTTAAAACATTCATAAACATGCTTTTGGACCTATACTATAGATAAAATAAGATGAAAAATTATAAAATTCGGGCGCGGATGCAAATATTTATATATTTTTTTATAAAAAATAAAGTCTGATTTTACCTATTTTTGATGAATACAATGTATATTGTAAGCTTCATTGGCTGCATTCTAGAATACCTACCACACTTGAAATAGCAATTTTCTTGTTGCAATGTTTTCTTTTACCTAAGTTATGATGAAAAATCATAAAATACGGGCGCGGAAGCAAATATTTATAAGATTTTTTACAAAAATAAAGTCAGATTTTACCTATTCTTGAAATGGATATTTTTGTGAAAACATTCATAAACATGCTTTTGGACCTATACTGTGGATAAAATATGATGAAAATTATGAAATTCGGGCGCGGAAGCAAATATTTATATAATTTTTTACAAAAAAAAAGTCAGATTTTACCTATTTTTGATGAATACGTTGTATATTGTAAGCTACATGGGCTGGAATCTAGAGTACCTAACACACTTGAAATAGCAATTTTCTTGTTGCAATGTTTTCTTTTAGCTAAAATATGATGAAAAATCATAAAATTCGGGCGCGGAAGCAAATATTTATATGATTTTTTACAAAAATAATGTCAGATTTTATCTATTTTTGAGAGGAATATTTTTGTTAAAACATTCATAAACATGCTTTTAGACCTATACTATGGATAAAATATGATTAAAAATTATAAAATTCGGGCGCGGGAAGCAAATATTTATAAGATTTTTTATAAAAATAAAGTCAGATTTTGCCTATTTTTGATGAATACGTTGTATCTTGTAAGCTGCAATTGCTGGATTCTAGAATACCTACCACATTGAAATAGAAATTTTCTTGTTGCAATGTTTCCTTTTACCTAAATTATGATGAAAAATCATAAAATTCGGGCGCGCAAGCAAATATTTATATGATTTTTTACAAAAATAAAGTCAGATTTTACCTATTCTTGAAATGGTAATTTTTGTTAAAACATTCATAAACATGCTTTTGGACCTATACTGTGATGAAATTTGATGAAAAATTATAAAATTCGGGCGCGGAAGCAAATATTCATATGATTTTTTACAAAAAAAAGTCAGATTTTACCTATTTTTGATGAATATGTTGTATATTGTAAGCTACATGGGCTGGATTTTAGAATACCTACCACACTTGAAATAGCAATTTTCTTGTTGCAATGTTTTCTTTTACCTAAATTATGATGAAAAATCATAGAATTCGGGCGCGGAAGCAAATATTTAGATGATTTTTTACAATAATAAAGTCTGATTTTACCTATTCTTGAAATGGATATTATTTTTAAAACGTTCATAAACATGCTTTTGGACCTATACTGTGGATAAAATATGATGAAAAAATTATATAAAATTCGGGCGCGGAAAGCAAATATTTATATGATTTTTTACAAAAAAACAGTCAGATTTTACCTATTTTTGATGAGTACGTTGTATATTGTAAGCTGCATAGGGCTGGATTCTAGAATACCTAATATACTTGAAATAGAAATTTTCTTGTTGCAATGGTTTCTTTTACCTAAATTATGACGATAAATCATAAAATTTCGGGCGCGGATGCAAATATTATATGATTTTTTACAAATATAAAGTCAGATTTTACCTACTCTTGAAATGGATATTTTTGTTCAAACATTCATAAACATGCTTTCGGACCTATACTGTGGATAAAATTTGATGAAAAATTATAAAATTCGGGCGCGAAAGCAAAGATTTGTATGATTTTTTTACAAAAAAAAAATAAAGTCAGATTTTACCTATTTTTGATGAATACGTTGTATATTGTAAGCTACATGGGCCTGGATTCTATAATACCTAACACACTTGAAATAGCAATTTTCTTGTTGCAATGTTTTCTTTTACCTAAATTATGATGAAAAATCATAAAATTCGTGCACGGAAGCAAATATTTATATGATTTTTTACAAAAATAAAGTCAGATTTTACTTATTCTTGAGATGGATATTTTTGTTCAAACATTCATAAACATGCTTTTGGACCTATACTGTGGATAAAATATGATGAAAAATTATAAAATTCGGAGGCAGAAGCAAAGATTTGTATGATTTTTTAAAAAAATAAAGTCAGATTTTACCTATTTTTGATGAATACGTTGTATATTTTAAGCTACATGGGCTGAATTCTAGAGTACCTAACACACTTGTAATAGCAATTTTCTTATTGCAATGTTTTCTTTTAGCTAAAATATGATGAAAAATCATAAAATTCGGGCGCGGAAGCAAATATTTATGATTTTTTACAAAAAATAAGTCAGATTTTATCTATTTTGAGAGGGATATTTTTGTTAAAACATTCATAAACATGCTTTTGGACCTATACTATGGATAAAAAATGATAAGAAATTATAAAATTCGGTGCGCGGAAGCAAATATTTATATGATTTTTTTACAAAAATAAAGTCAGATTTTACCTATTTTTGATGAATACATGTATATTGTAAGCTTCATTTGGCTGGATTCTATCATACCTACCACACTTGAAAAAGCAATTTTCTTGTTGCAATGTTTTCTTTTAGCTAAAATATAATGATAAATCATAAAATTCGGGCGCGGAAGCAAATATTTATATGATTTTTTACAAAAATAAAGTCAGATTTTACCTATTCTTAAAATGGATATTTTTGTTAAAACATTCATAAATATGCTTTTGGACCTATACTGTGGATAAAATTTGATGAAAAATTATAAAATTCGGGCGCGAAAATAAATGTTTATATAATTTTTTACAAAAAAAAGTCAGATTTTACCTATTTTTAATGAATACGTTGTATATTGTAAGCTACACGGGGCAGGATTCTAGAATACCTAACACACTTGAAACAGCAATTTTCTTGTTGCAATGTTTTCTTTTAACTAAAATATGATGATAAATCAAAAAATTCGGGCGCGGAAGCAAATATTTATATGATTTTTACAAAAATAAAGTCAGATTTTACCTATTATTGAGAGGGATATTTTTGTTAAAACATTCATAAACATGCTATTGGACCTATACTATGGATAAAATATGATAAGAAATTATAAAATTCGGGCGCGGAATAAAATATTTATATGATTTTATACAAAAATAAAGTCAGATTTTACCTATTTTTGATGATTACGTTGTATTTTGTAAGCTTCATTGGCTGGATTCTATCATACCTACCACATTGAAATAGCAATTTTCTTGTTGCAATGTTTTCTTTTACCTAAGTTATGATGAAAAATCATAAAATTCGGGCGCGGAAGCAAATATTTATATGATTTTTTACAAAAATAAAGTCAGATTTTACCTATTTTTAATATGGATATTTTTTGTTAAAACATTCATAAATATGCTTTTGGACCTATATTGTGGATAAAATATGATGAAAAAATATAAAATACGGGCGCGGAAGTAAAATATCTATATGATTTTTTACAAAACAAAAAGTCAGATTTTACCTATTTTTTTATGAATATGTTGTATATTGTAAGCTACATGGGCTGGATTCTAGAATACCTAACACACTTGAAATAGCAATTTTCTTGTTGCAATGTTTTCTTTTAGCTAAAATATGATGAAAAATTATAAAATTCGGGCGCGGAAGCAAATATTTATATGATTTTTACAAAAATAAAGTCAGATTTTCCCTATTTTTGAAATAGATATTTTTGTTTAAAACATTCATAAACATGCTTTTGGACCAATACTATGGATAAAATATGATGAAAAATTATAAAATTCGGGCGCGGAAGCAAATATTTATATAATTTTTTACAAAACTAAACTCAGATTTTGCCTATTTTGATGAATACGTTGTATCTTGTAAGCTACAATGGCTGGATTCTAGAATACCTACCACACTTGAAATAGCAATTTTCTTGTTGCAATGTTTTCTTTTAACTAAAATATGATGATAAATCAAAAAATTCGGGCGCGGAAGCAAATATTTATATGATTTTTACAAAAATAAAGTCAGATTTTACCTATTTTTGAAATAGATATTTTTGTTAAAACATTCATAAACATGCTTTTGGACCTATACTATAGATAAAATAAGATGAAAAATTATAAAATTCGGGCGCGGAAGCAAATATTTATATATTTTTTTATAAAAAATAAAGTCTGATTTTACCTATTTTTGATGAATACAATGTATATTGTAAGCTTCATTGGCTGCATTCTAGAATACCTACCACACTTGAAATAGCAATTTTCTTGTTGCAATGTTTTCTTTTACCTAAGTTATGATGAAAAATCATAAAATACGGGCGCGGAAGCAAATATTTATAAGATTTTTTACAAAAATAAAGTCAGATTTTACCTATTCTTGAAATGGATATTTTGTGAAAACATTCATAAACATGCTTTTGGGCCTAAACTGTGGATAAAATATGATGAAAAATTATAAAATTCGGGCGCGGAAGCAAATATTTATATAATTTTTTACAAAAAAAAAAGTCAGATTTTACCTATTTTTGATGAATACGTTGTATATTGTAAGCTACTTGGGCTGGAATCTAGAGTACCTAACACACTTGAAATAGCAATTTTCTTGTTGCAATGTTTTCTTTTACCTAAATTATGATGAAAAATCATGCTTTTGGACCTATACTGTGGATAAATATGATAAAAAATTATAAAATTCGGGCGCGGAAGCAAATATTTAATGATTTTTTATAAAAAAAAAGTTAGATTTTACCTATTTTTGAGAGGGATATTGTTGTTAAAACATTCATAAACATGCTTTAGGACCTATACTGTGGATAAAATATGATGAAAAATTATAAAATTCGGGCGCGGAAGCAAATATTTATATAATTTTTTACAAAAAAAAAGTCAGATTTTACCTAGTTTTGATGAATACGTTGTATATTGTAAGCTTCATTGGCTGCATTCTAGAATACCTACCACACTTGAAATAGCAATTTTCTTGTTGCAATGTTTTCTTTTAGCTAAAATATGATGAAAAATCATAAAATTCGGGGCGCGGAAACAAATATTTATATGATTTTTTACAAAAATAAAGTCAGATTTTACCTTTTCTTAAAATGGATATTTTTGTTAAAACGTTCATAAACATGCTTTTGGACCTATACTGTGGATAAAATATGATAAAAATTATAAATTTCGGGCGCGGAAGTAAATATTTATATGATTTTTTACAAAAAAAAAAAGTCAGATTTACCTATTTTTATGAATACGTTGTATATTGAAAGCTACATGGGCTGGATTCTAGAATACCTAAAACACTTGAAACAGCAATTTTCTGGTTGCAATGTTTTCTTTTAGCTAATATATGATGAAAAATCATAAAATTCGGGCGCGGAAGCAATATTTATGATTTTTACAAAAATAAAGTTAGATTTTACCTATTTTTGAAATAGATATTTTTGTTAAAACATTCATAAACATGCTTTTGGACCTATACTATGGATAAAATAAGATGAAATATTATAAAATTCAGGCGCGGAAGCAAATATTTATATAATTTTTTATAAAAATAAAGTCAGATTTTACCTATTTTTGATGAATACGTTGTATATTGTAAGCTACATAGGCTGGATTCTAGAGTACCTAACACACTTGAAATAGCAATTTTCTTGTTGCAATGTTTTCTTTTAGCTAAAATATGATGAAAAATCATAAAATTCGGGCTCGGAAGCAAATATTTATATGATTTTTTACAAAAATAAAGTCAGACTTTACCTATTTTTGAGAGGAATATTTTTGTTAAAACATTCATGAACATGCTTTTAGACCTATACTATGGATAAAATATGATAAAAAGTTATAAAATTCGGGCGCGGAAGCAAATATTTATAAGATTTTTTACAAAAATAAAGTCAGATCTTACCTATTTTTAATGAATACGTTGTATATTGTAAGCTTCATTGGCTGGATTCTATCATACCTACCACACTTGAAATAGCAATTTTCTTGTTGCAATGTTTTCTTTTAGCTAAAATATGATGATAAATCATAAAATTCGGGCGCGGAAGCAAATATTTATATAATTTTTTATAAAAATAAAGTCAGATTTTACCTATTTTTGATGAATACGTTGTATATTGTAAGCTACATAGGCTGGATTCTAGAGTACCTAACACACTTGAAATAGCAATTTTCTTGTTGCAATGTTTTCTTTTAGCTAAAATATGATGAAAAATCATAAAATTCGGGCTCGGAAGCAAATATTTATATGATTTTTTACAAAAATAAAGTCAGACTTTACCTATTTTTGAGAGGAATATTTTTGTTAAAACATTCATGAACATGCTTTTAGACCTATACTATGGATAAAATATGATAAAAAGTTATAAAATTCGGGCGCGGAAGCAAATATTTATAAGATTTTTTACAAAAATAAAGTCAGATATTACCTATTTTTAATGAATACGTTGTATATTGTAAGCTTCATTGGCTGGATTCTATCATACCTACCACACTTGAAATAGCAATTTTCTTGTTGCAATGTTTTCTTTTAGCTAAAATATGATGATAAATCATAAAATTCGGGCGCGGAAGCAAATATTTATATGATTTTTTACAAAAATAAAGGCAGATTTTACCTATTCTTAAAATGGATAATTTTTTTTAAAACATTCATAAACATGCTTTTGGACCTATACTATGGATAAAATATGATAAGAAATTTAAAATTCGTCAAGAAATCTCCTAATAATTTTAATTTAAATACAGGCTTTGAACTAAATAAGTCGTGGTTACCTGTCATCCGTTTTTAATTTTGTCAATGTCATTTGTATGTTTTCATTTGTTACCTATGTTACGTGTTGTCTTGACTACTTATTTATTTGTTATTTACCTGACGAAGGCAGCCCTGAGCTGTCGAAACGTTGTAATTAATAAATTTTTACAGAACTAAAACCCAAATATTGTCTATTTATTAATAATGAGTTTTGAAAGCTTTTTTCAATATTTAAAACACTTCTATGGGGAAGAAATTTATAAAAAATATGTAAATACGAAAAAGTCAAGAAACAAAAAATATCCCGACTATGTGATTTGACATTTTTGAAGAGATGCAGAGATAATAATATCATTCCCAGCTGCACTCGTGTTAACAGCTACATACAGACTGAACAAGCAAGAAGAATATTGAATCGAGCCAATTTTGCTATGCTGCGTGAAAGAATACAATACACCAGGAAAGAAATTGCTCGCTTCGATAAAGATTGTTTGGATCTACATTTGTTTTTGTCTTCTACTCTGGTTCCAGAGAATTGGTCTACATTGGATAATATTATTTCGCTTCATATAACAGGAAACCAGCAGAAGTTAAGTGCAGTACACAAATCTAAATTTGATAATTTAATTAAAAAACAAAAACCTAACATACAAAAAAATTCTCTTTCTAAAAACAAATTAGTTTTCAATCTAAGTTCACATTTTTTGTCAGATAATGCTTGTTCTGTTTTATGTAAAGGTTTTGATTTTGGAGTAACTCCCAGCCGTATACCTACTGAAGAAATTATTACGAGTGTCGAAGCTGCCATTCAGACACTACCTGCAGAGATATCTCAAGAGATTCGCCATGAAACTACCCGTATACTGAAGAAGGCTACGTCTGTGAAATCAAACTTGTCGAGAAAGGATTTGTCAAGTTTAAAAGAAATAAAGAAAAATTAGAATATTGTTGTTTTACCAGCGGATAAGGGTAAAGCTACAGTAATCTTGGACAAAGAAGATTACATTAATAAAGCCAACGTTTTGTTAGATGATCCAGCCTACATTAAAGTCAACAGTAATCCGTTAGGTTCTTCAAAATACCAAACAACGAAATTACTGAAGGATTCTTCGTTGCCACAAGATGTTTTGAAGAAACTTGTTCCCCAGGATCCTGTTATTTCAAGATTTTATGGTCTTCCAAAAAATCCACAAGAAAGATATCCCGTTAAGACCTATTGTTAATTCTATTGGATCTACAATATATGAATTAGCTAAATATTTAGATGGATTATTGAAACCTTTGATTGGTCATTCTTCATCTTACGTCAAAGATTCGAGACATTTTGTGGATTTGATTGGTGATTTGAGTTTGACAAAAAATTATCTACTTGTCAGTTTTGATGTTTCATCATTATTCACGAAGGTTCCTATTCTTGATACCTTAAAATTAGTAGAAGATCATTTTTCTACTAACATTATTAAGCTTTTTAAACATTGTTTGACATCCTGTTTTTCCTCATCAATGGTAATTACTACAAACAAGTAGATGGTGTTGCCATGGGCTCTCCTTTATCACCATCCATTGCGATTTTTATATGGAGAATTTTGAAGAAAGAGCTCTTAGTACAGCAAGTAAGAAACGTACTGTCTGGCTTCGTTATGTTGATGATGTTTTTGCTATTTGGCCTCATGAAAGAGACGAATTAAACAATTTTCTTAATCACTTAAATTTGCAACATAAGAACATCAAATTTAGCATTGAAGTAGAAGAAAATAATAGTCTTCCTTTTCTTGATGTATTTTTGGAGAAACAAGTTGATGGAAAGCTTATTACTTCAGTATATAGGAAGCCAACCCATACTAACCAATATCTTCATGAGACCTCTAACCACCACCCTGCCCAAAAAGCTTGTACTATTAAAACGCTTTATCAGAGAGCTTCTAATCTATGTCATCCCAGTAAACTGCAAGAAGAAATTAATTTTTTGGATGAAAGTTTTCTTGAAAAATGGTTACAGTAAAACACAAATAAGAAGAGCGCTAAAAACGAAGAATAAACCTCTACCTATTCCACAAGTGGTTCCTGATAAGAAATGATTTGCTACTTTGCCATTTATTGCCAATGTCACCGACAAAATTGGAAGGATTCTTAATAAATATGACATAAAAACTTCATATAAATCAAGTTTAAAAATCCGTGATCTTCTTGGCAATGTCAAAGATACAGTTCCTCTACACTGTTCTGGCATTTATAAGATTCCTTGTCAGTGTGGTAAAATATATATTGGTCAAACTGGTAGAACTGTAGCAACGAGATTAAAGGAACACAAACGGCATATTAGATTAAACCAACCTGAGAAGTCTGCCGTTGCAGAACATGCAATTCAGGAATTACATGGAATTGATTTCGAAAACACGAAGATTCTTGCAAGAGAAAATCATTGGATAAGAAGACTTATTAGAGAAGCAACTCTGAGATAGCGCGTTCCTAATAATTTTAATTTAAATACAGGCTTTGAACTAAATAAGTCGTGATTACCTGTCATCCGTTTTTAATTTTGTCAATGTCATTTGTATGTTTTCATTTGTTACCTATGTTTCATGTTGACTTGACTACTTATTTATTTGTTATTTACCTGACAAAGGCAGCCCTGAGCTGTCGAAACGTTGTAATTAATAAATTTTTACAGAACTAAAACCCAAATATTGTCTATTTATTAATAATGAGTTCTGAAAGCTTCTTTCAATATTTAAATATTTATATGATTTTTTACAAAAATAAAGTCAGATTTTACTTATTCTTAAAATGGATATTTTTGTTAAAACATTCATAAATATGCTTTTGGACCTATACTGTGGATAAAATATGGTGAAAATTTATAAAATTCGGGCGCGGAAGTAAATATTTATATGATTTTTTACAAAAATAAAGTCAGATTTTACCTATTTTTATGAATACGTTGTATATTGTAAGCTACATGGGCTGGATTCTAGAATACCTAACACACTTGAAATAGCAATTTTCTTGTTGCAATGTTTTCTTTTAGCTAAAATATGATGAAAAATCATAAAATTCGGGCGCGGAAGCAAATATTTATATGATTTTTTACAAAAATAAAGTCAGATTTTACCTATTCTTAAAATGGATATTTTTGTTAAAACATTCATAAATATGCTTTTGGACCTATACTGTGGATAAAATATGATGAAAAATTATAAAACTCGGGCGCGGAAGTAAATATTTATATGATTGTTTTACAAAAAAAAGTCAAATTTTTTTTATTTTTTATGAATACGTTGTAAGCTTCATTAGCTGGATTCTAGAATACCTACCACACTTGAAATAGCAAATTTCTTGTTGCAATGTTTTCTTTTATCTAAATTATGATGAAAAATCATAAAATTCGGGCGCAGAAGCAAATATTTATATGATTTTTTACAAAAATAAAATCTGATTTTACCTATTCTTTAAATGGATATTTTTGTTAAAACATTCATAAACATGCTTTTGAACCTATACTGTGGATAAAAAATGATGAAAAATTATAAAATTCGGGCGCCGAAGCAAATATTTATATGATTTTTTACAAAAAAAAAGTCAGATTTTACCTATGTTTGATGAATACGTTGTATATTGTAAGCTACATGGGCTGGATTTTAGAATACCTAACACACTTGAAATAGCAATTTTTTGTTGCAATGTTTTCTTTTAGCTAAAATATGATGAAAAATCATAAAATTCGGGCGCGGAAGCAAATATTTATATGATTTTTACAAAAATAAAGTCAGATTTTACCTATTTTTGAAATAGATATTTTTGTTAAAACATTCATAAACATGCTTTTGGACCTTTACTATGGATAAAATAAGATGAAAAATTATAAAATTCGGGCGCGGATGCAAATATTTATATAAGTTTTTATAAAAATAAAGTCAGATTTTACATATTTTTGATGAATACAATGTATATTTTAAGCTTCATTGGCTGGATTCTAGATTACCTACCACACTTGAAATAGCAATTTTCTTGTTGCAATGTTATCTATTACCTAAATTATGATAAAAAAATCATAAAATTCGGGCGCGGAAGCAAATATTTATATGATTTTTTACAAAAATAATGTCAGATTTTATCTATTCTTGAAATGGATATTTTTGTTAAAACATTCATAAACATGCTTTTGGACCTATACTGTGGATAAAATATGATGAAAAATCATAAAATTCGGGCGCGGAAGCAAATATTTATGATTTTTTACAAAAATAAAGTCAGATTTTATCTATTTTTGAGAGGGATATTTTTGTTAAAATATTCATAAACATGCTTTTGGACCTATACTATGGATAAAATATGATAAGAAATTATAAAATTCGGGCGCGAAAGCAAATATTTATATGATTTTTTACAAAAATAAAGGCAGATATTACCTATTTTTGATGAATACGTTGTATATTGTAAGCTTAATTGGCTAGATTCTATCATACCTACCACACTTGAAATAACAATTTTCTTGTTGCAATGTTTTCTTTTATCTAAAATATGATGATAAATCATAAAATTCGGGCGCGAAAGGAAATATTTATATGATTTTTTACAAAACTAAAAGTCAGATTTTACCTATTTTTGATGAATATGTTGTATATTGCAAGCTACATGGGCTGGATTCTAGAATACCTAACATACTTAAAACAGCAATTTTCTTGTTGCAACGGATTTCTTTTAGCTAAAATATGATGAAAAATCATAAAATTCGGGCGCGGAAGCAAATATTTATATGATTTTTACAAAAATAAAGTCAGATTTTACCTATTTTTGAAATAGTTATTTTTGTTAAAACATTCATAAACATAATTTTGGACCTATACTATGGATAAAATAAGATGAAAAATTATAAAATTCGGGCGCGGAAGCAAATATTTATATAATTTTTTATAAAAATAAAGTCAGATTTTACCTATTTTTCATGAATACAATGTATATTGTAAGCTTCATAGGCTGCATTCTAGAATACCTACCACACTTGAAATAGCAATTTTCTTGTTGCAATGTTTTTTTTTAGCTTATATATGATAAAAAATCATAAAATTCGGGCGCGGAAGCAAATATTTATATGATTTTTTACAAAAATAAAGTCAGATTTTACCTATTATTGAGAGGAATATTTTTGTTAAAACATTCATAAACATGCTTTTAGACCTATACTATGGATAAAATATGATAAAAAAATATAAAATTCGGGCGCAGAAGCAAATAATTATAAGATTTTTTACAAAAATAAAGTCCGATATTACCTATTTTTGATTAATACGTTGTATATTGTAAGCTACATGGGCTGGATTCTAGAGTACCTACCACACTTGAAATAGCAATTTTATTGTAGCAATGTTTTCTTTTACCTAAATTATGATGAAAAATCATAAAATTTGGGCGCGGAAGCAAATATTTATATGATTTTTTACAAAAATAAAGTCAGATTTTACCTATTCTTGAAATGGATATTTTTGTTATAACATTCATAAACATGCTTTTGAACCTATACTGTGGAAAAAATATGATGAAAAATTATAAAATTCAGGCGCAAAAGCAAATATTTATATGATTTTTTACAAAAAAAAAGTCAGATTTTACCTATTTTTATGAATACGTTGTATATTGAAAGCTACATGGGCTGGATTCTAGAATACCTAACACACTTGAAACAGCAATTTTCTTGTTGCTATGTTTTCTTTTACCTAAGTTATGATGAAAAATCATAAAATTCGGGCGCGGAAGCAAATATTTATATGATTTTTTACAAAAATAAAGTCAGATTTTACCTATTATTGAGAGGGATATTTTTGTTAAAACATTCATAAACATGCTTTTAGACCTATACTATGGATAAAATATGATAAAAAATTATAAAATTCGGGCGCGGAAGCAAATATTTATAAGATTTTTTACAAAAATAAAGTCAGATATTACCAATTTTTGATGAATACGTTGTATATTGTAAGCTACAATGGCTGGATTCTAGAGTACCTACCACACTTGAAATAGCAATTTTATTGTTGCAATGTTTTCTTTACCTAAATTATGATGAAAAATCATAAAATTTGGGCGCGGAAGCAAATATTTATATGATTTTTTACAAAAATAAAGTCAGATTTTACCTATTCTTGAAATGGATATTTTTGTTAAAACATTCATAAACATGCTTTTGAACCTATACTGTGGATAAAATATGATGAAAAATTATAAAATTCAGGCGCAAAAGCAAATATTTATATAATTTTTTACAAAAAAAAAAGTCAGATTTTACCTATTTTTGATGAATACGTTGTATATTGTAAGCTACATGGGCTGGATTCTAAAATACCTAACACACTTGAAATAGCAATTTTCTTGTTGCAATGTTTTCTTTTAGCTAAAATATGATGAAAAATCATAAAATTCGGGCGCGGAAGCAAATATTTATATGATTTTTACAAAAATAAAGTCAGATTTTACCTATTTTTGAAATAGATATTTTTGTGAAAACATTCATAAACATGCTTTTGGACCTATACTGTGGACAAAATATGATGAAAAATTAGAAAATTCGGACGCAGAAGCAAATGTTTATATGATTTTTTACAAAAAAAAAGTCAGATTTTACCTATTTTTGATGAGTATGTTGTATATTGTAAGCTACATGGGCTGGATTCTAGAATACCTAACACACTTGTAATAGCAAGTTTCTTGTTGCAATGTTTTCTTTTACCTAAATTATGATGAAAAATCATAGAATTTGGGCGCGGAAGCAAATATTTATATGATTTTTTACAAAAAAAAGTTAGATTTTACCTATTCTTGAAATGGATATTATTGTTAAAACATTCATAAACATGCTTTTGGACCTATACTGTGGATAAAATATGATGAAAAATTATAAAATTCGGGCGCGGAAGCAAATATATATATGATTTTTTACAAAAAAAAAGTCAGATTTTACCTTTTTTTGATGAATACGTTGTATATTGTAAGCTTCATTGGCTGGATTCTATCATACCTACCACACTTGAAATAACAATTTTCTTGTTGCAATGTTTTCTTTTAGCTAAAATATGATGATAAATCATAAAATTCGGGCGCGGAAGCAAATATTTATATGATTTTTACAAAAATAAAGTCAGATTTTACCTATTTTTGAAATAGATATTTTTGTTAAAACATTCATAAACATAATTTTGGACCTATACTATGGATAAAATAAGATGAAAAATTTAAAAACTCGGGCGCGGAAGCAAATATTTATATAATTTTTTATACAAAATAAAGTCAGATTTTACCTATTTTTGATGAATACAATGTATATTGTAAGCTTCATTGGATGCATTCTTGAATACCTACCACACTTAAAATAGCAATTTTCTTGTTGCAATGTTTTCTTTTACCTAAATTATGATGAAAAATCATAGAATTCGGGCGCGGATGCAAATATTTATATGATTTTTTACAAAAAAAAGTCAGATTTTACCTATTCTTGAAATGGATATTATTGTTAAAACATTCATAAATATGCTTTTGGACCTGTACTGTGGATAAAATATGATGAAAAATTATAAAATTCGGGCGCGGAAGCAAATATTTATATGATTTTTTACAAAAAAAAAGTCAGATTTTACCTTTTTTTGATGAATACGTTGTATATTTTAAGCTACATGGGCTGAATTCTAGAGTACCTAACACACTTGTAATAGCAATTTTCTTGTTGCAATGTTTTCTTTTAGCTAAAATATGATGAAAAATCATAAAATTCGGGCGCGGAAGCAAATATTTATGATTTTTTACAAAAATATAGTCAGATTTTACCTATTTTTGAGAGGGATATTTTTGTTAAAACATTCATAAACATGCTTTTGGACCTATACTATGGATAAAAAATGATAAGAAATTATAAAATTCGGGCGCGGAAGCAAATATTTATATGATTTTTTACAAAAATAAAGTCAGATTTAACAATTTTTGATGAATATGTTGTATATTGTAAGCTTCATTGGCTGGATTCTATCATACCTACCACACTTGAAATAGCAATTTTCTTGTTGCAATGTTTTCTTTGACCTAAGTTATGATGAAAAATCATAAAATTCGGGCGCGGAAGCAAATATTTATAAGATTTTTTACAAAAATAAAGTCAGATTTTACCTATTCTTGAAATAGATATTTTTGTGAAAACATTCATAAACATGCTTTTGGACCTATACTGTGGATAAAATATGATGAAAAATTATAAAATTCGGGCGCGGAAGCAAATATTTATATAATTTTTTACAAAAAAAAAAAAGTCAGATTTTACCTATTTTTCATGAATACGTTGTATATTGTAAGCTACATGGGCTGGATTCTAGAATACCGAACAAACTTGAAATAGCAATTTTCTTGTTGCAATGTTTTCTTTTACCTAAAATATAATGAAAAATCATAAAATTCGGGGGCGGAAGCATATATTTTCTATCTATAACAGCTGATGAACTAAAAATCTTAAATATTTCACAAAAACTGACTTACCGGTTATAGATAGAATACCTTGGCTGCTTTGGCTAGTAGCGGCGGCTGGGTCGTGGATTTCTTTGGTATTGAACCAAATTAAAACTAGGTTTATTTTTTTTTTGTGAGTAAAAGAGACTAATAAAACCAAAATACCAAATAAAAGCAAAATAAACATTATTTGGGCGCCACCTAGTTTTAAATTTAGTTTCATACCAACTAGGAAGTGTGAAAATTGAATAAAAGAAGAGAATTTAGAGAATGACAAAAATTTTTAAATTTATTCAAACAAACTCGCAATCAAGTTAGGAAATAAAAATATTGCTGGCCCTTACATAAATATTGGGATCCTCAACGTGAACAAAATTGTCTTCTTCCGTGGGGACTCCTCGGACTTAACTTCCTCGTAGAGACACGTCACCAATGGTGAAAATAACGCCGCTGTTGTTTCCAAAGTCCAAGCTTTGATGACTGTTGGTAAGGGCGTCCCCACACGGTGATCAAATGATACCCAAAGCTTGAATGGAGGCTGATAATTGAAGTCGAGGATGTTGTTGGAGCGTGTCTTCCCGAGGTTCTTCACCGAGCGTACCACCACGGCTAAAGTCCCTAAATAATTCTTGGACCAACAATTTGTTCTAACAATTTTTTTTTTCAAAGCCAAAATATAAATCAAAATTAAAATAAATACATTTTTTTTTACGAAGATTTTTAAATATCCAAAAAATATAACTTTGACCCTAACTGACGTCAAAAGAAAGAAAAAGGTAATAAAGTAACACAAAAGTAAACCCAAAATTAGTCCCAAGATTAATAGTAAGATCCCAAAAAAATTCAAAATTTTCACAAAAATTTTAGATTAACGTATTTTCAAAATCTTAAATAAGAAATTTAAGAGATTCGAAATGAATCTAAATTTTCAACTAAAAATTTATGATTCAAAAAAATATCAGGATAAGAACAGGCAAGGACAAATCAGATGCTGCAGCCACTTGAATCTAAATAGACTAAATTTGCAAAAGGATTGTCTCTCAAAGGATATGACTCAAAAATTAAATATTACAAAATATCTAAATCTCTGCTCAGGCTCGTTATCTAGTGCAACAAATCAAAATTTAATAATGTCCACTAAAAGGACCAAATATTAAATAACAATCAAGAAGAAAGGGTGAACAGTGAAGGTACTTCCAAAAAGGCGTAGATCAGTTGGATCAAAAAATTACAAAAATCTCTAAAAGCGAGACGAACTCAAACTAATTCCAACTATCTACAAAAAAACTTTTTTTTTTTTTTTTTTTTTGTGAGGTTGGAGAGAATGCATCATGCACGCCTGATCTCATGCGAGCAGAGGAGATCCCATTTCTGGATATGGCAGTGTGGGACTTTAACCCACTAAACTCTCCCGTCCTCCTGCGTTTACAAACACCATGGAACCATCAAATGACATTGCATCATAGTGTTAGTAATTTCTAGTCAGTTTTCTGTCTCTCACTTCGTCAGTTACCTCTTTCTCTTTCCGATTCTTCTTTATTTTTCATTATTCTTGTTATGAATTGGGTAACCGTCTCCCAGTTCTCTACACTTTCTATCATGCGGTCCACCATAGTTTCTGGGGTTATATGTCCAGATATTCTTTCCATGTCTTTCCTGTCTTCTTCCCATTTGTCGCAATGGAATATCGTATGTTCCGCATTGTCGATTTGGTCATTATTGCAGTGTGTACATTTGTCACTCTGTACCTTCTTAATCTTGTACAGATATGCTTGAAAGCAGCCGTGCCCACTCAGCCCTTGCGTTAGGTGGTGGGTGACTTCTCCGTGTCCGCGGCTTGTCCATTTTTTTATGTCTGGTATCAGTGTTCTCGTCCACTGTCCCTTTTTTCCTTCTTCCCATCTTTTTTGCCATTCCTCCATGACCTTCCTTTCTTTTTCTGTTTTTGACCCTTCCTTGCTCCTGTTTGTCGCTATAATATCTATTGGTGCTATGCTGGCTATCACAAGTACTGCTTCCATAGATATGGTTTTATAGGCTGAGCTCACTCTTATAGCTGCTTTTCTTTGAACTTTGTTTAGGTTCTGTCTATGTGTCTGCTTGGTCATGTAGCTCTCCCAGATCGGTGTCGCGTACAGCATTATTGATTGAGCTACATATGCCAATAACTTTCTTCTTTTCGCTACCGGTCCTCCTAGATTTGGCATTATTCTGGATAATGCCGTTACCGCTTTATCTGCTTTGTCTGCCGCAACTTTTATGTGTTTACCCAGGTTTGGCCCGGGTCTAATCGTTATGCCCAGGTATTTTAGTTCTTCACTGGTACTTATTGTCTCGTTATTTAGTTTGAAAGTAACGTTTCCTGCTCGTCGTCTTCCTGTTAATATTATTGCTTCAGTTTTTTCTGTTGCCAGGTCCAGACCGGCGTCCTTAAGCCAATTCGCAATTTTCTTTAAACTCCTTTCAGTAGTTTCCTTCAGTTCTTCCTTAGAGTGTGCTGTGACGACCACTGCCAGGTCATCTGCATAGTCTCAGGACTCCGTCGTATGCCACGTTCCATAGGAGTGGTCCCAGGATTGATCCTTGGGGCACCCCTCTATTAATGTTTTTAGTGATAGTTCCACTTTCATGTTCTATTTCAATTACCCTATCACTTAAATATGATTGTACCATTTGTATCAGGTATTTAGGTATTTTTCTTTCCCGCAGTTCTTTGATTATATTCCTCCATTTGACCGCATTAAATGCATTTCTAATGTCTAGAGTAATTAAGATGCATATTTTGCGTTGTCTCCAATTCCCTTGTTTACTCCTCTCTGCTATTTCTAGGACAGCCCGGACTGCGTCAACGGTACTTCTCTTTTTTCGGAATCCGTATTGCCTATCCGAGAGTCCTATGTTCTCTTCCAGGTTCTCTGTTATTCTGGCTTGGATAACTTGTTCCAGAACTTTTCCTTGCCCATCTAACATGCAGAGAGGCCTATAACTTGTGGGTAGTTCGACCGGTTTTCCTGGCTTTTTAAGCAGAACAAGGCGTGCTCTCTTCCATATTTTTGGGGGAAGCGACTTTGCTTAAATAGAGTATTTACTATCTTTGTTACTTTTGCTGGATTTTCTTGTATGGCCATTTTTACCGCTTCCGGAGGGATGTTATCTAGCCCCGGGGCCTTTTTTTCTTTTAGTCTATCTGCCGCTCTTAGGATTTCTTCCTCAGTCACTGGTGGGAAGTCTTCTGTTGGGCTAGTGCTAATCCAGTTTGTTTTTCTGTCCGGAGGAAATAGTGTACTTATAATATTTTCTATTTTTTCCTCATTTAGTTTTGGCATTGGTTCCCGGATTTTTAGCCTTCTTGCGACTATCTGGTAGCCTTGCCCCCAGATGTCATTGTTGAGTTCTTCACACAGGTTATTCCATGCCTCATTTTTTGCCTTGGCTATCTCAGTCTTGAGTATTTTCCTTGCATTTTTTGCTTCCTCTTTGCTCTGTATGCATTCCTCTTCGGTGGTTCTTGTCCTTTGCCGTTGGTATCTCCTCCTTCGTGCAAGTGCTTCTTTCCTACATAGGGCTATTTCTTTGGTCCACCAGTACACTGGTGGTCTTTTGAAAGGTCTTCTTTTTTCCAACACTTTGTTGCATGCTTTGGTAATAGCTGCAACTAGTTCGTCTTCCGTTCTAATTTCTTCTTTCATTTCTTTCCCTATTTCTATTCGTAGCGCTGTTTTGTCGAGGTTTTGGGTCTTCCATCCTTTACTGGTTTTTGCTGCCTTGGGCGTCTCTCCTAGCTTTATATGTATGTATTTATGTAGGCTTAGTGGTTCCTCCTGCATAACCTGCCATGAAATCATCTCATTTGCCGTTTTTACATTTGTCCATGTTAGGTCGATCCAAGACAGTGATGACCCCCTTTGGAAGGTGGGGGGTACCATCATTTGCTATCACCAGGTCTAGTGCTGCTGCCCATTCTAAAGTATTTTCCCCTCTTTTATTGGTTTCTTTGCTGCCCCACGCCGTTGCTTTGGCGTTAAAGTCACCTGTTATTATAAGGTGACTTGGTTTGATGTTTCTTATTGATGTTTCTAGTTTCTCTAGGAATTCTGCATATTCGTCATCGTTTTTATTCGGTGAGAAGTAGCAACTGTATGTTGTATATTTTCCTGTTTGGATCCATACGAAACCATCCCCTTGCCCATAATTGTTGGGTGCTGTGTTACTGTCCATTATTTTAATTGAGGCATCCATTTGCGTATCGTAGTACCATCCCGTTTTGCGTTTCGTGTTAGGTTCTGTGGTTGCGATTATGTCAGCTTTATGGTCAACCGCAGTGGCGTAAAGGAGGTCTTGTGCTCCCCAGCTCCGTCCAACATTTAGCTGTATTATAGATAACATTTTATTTCCTTTTTGGCCTCCTCCAGGGCACGTTTTTGGTTCGGGCACTTCCCCGATCCGCTTCGATGTCCTTCGCCTCCACAGCTAAGGCATTTTTGGGTGGTGCTATTGCACTCTTTAGCTGTGTGCCCTGTCTCTGTGCATTTCCTGCACATTTCTTTTTTACTTTCTCCGGTGCAGGTTCCTTTGTTGTGGCCATATTGGTGACATTTGCCACATTGTTTCACATCTATCCACTTACTAACTCGACAGTTCGTCCAACCTATCTTAATTGTCGAATTATTGTGGTTTAGTAACATATCCGCTTTTTCTTTCGTCATTTTTATGAACGCAGTCTGGGTGTTTGCATACGCTGGTATTAAATTTTGGACAATGTTTGTTCCTTCTTCCTTCGTAATTTCTTTGATTTTACTTTCTATTTCATCTTTATTTATGTCTTCCTCTATGTTCCTTATTAGTAAAGTTATTTTCCTTGTTTTTTCCGAAAGGATGTGTGTGTCTTCTCTTCCTGTGATTTTCGCTACCTGCTGCTGGATTGTTTTTACTTTGGGGTCCTCTTTTCCAATCTCCAGTATCAGGTCTCCGTTTCTTGTTTTCCTGATGCCTTTAATTCCCATTTCTTCGGGGTTTATTTCGTTTTTTAGCTTTTTTGCCATATCTGAATACGTTGTTCCTTTAATTGGGACTATGATAGCATCGTTTCTTCTTGTTTCTTTTTTCTTCTTTATTGTTTTCCATGCATTTACTTTGCTAGGTTCTCTTTGTTCCTCGGGTCTTGTTGTGGAGCTCATTCCCGCGTCACCTTGTTCTTCCGTGCAGGTACTTGCTAGTATATCCATATTCATTTCCTTTTGGACTTTTTCTTTGTTTTTACTGCTTCTTTGGTAATAGCAGTGGACTGTAATTTCTGTCCCGTGATAGACCACTTCGATCATCTTTTTGATGTGGCCCCATCTTATCTTTCTTTTTCCAGTTCCGATGCTGGGTACTGCTATTTCATGGTGCTTGTTCTTTTCCAGTAGGTCTCGAAGTTCCCATAGTCGTTGGTATAGTGAGGGCAGTGGTAGTTTCCCCTCTTCAAATTCTATTAGGATATAGTATATATTCCTCGTGCATTCGTTGTTTTCTTCGTAGTTGTTAATGCCGATATGTCTTATTCCCTCTTTCGGGATTATCTGTTCTTCTTTCTCCTCCGTCATCTTGCTAGCTGCTAGTAGTTCGAGAATTGTATCCATTCCTTTTTCATTTGGCTTACTTCTTTTAGTTACGACAAGCGATTGGTTTATCGGTGCTTTTTGATGTTCTCCTTCCACTGATTTTGTAGCAGTGAATATTTCGTTAGGCCAGCCCATTTTAGCTACCTCTAGGAAGTCTTCATATCTTCTTGTTGCTTGTATTGCCTGGAGATTTTCTTCTTTTACTTCTGCCTTTTGTGTTCTTTCTTTGTTTGCTACTTCGTTTCTGTCTGTTGCCTGTGTTTCCGTGGACATGTCTCTAGTTTTAGTTTTCTCCGTTTGAGTGGTCATGTATTTCGTATTCTCATTTTCTTTTCGTGGGTCCGTCGATTGAGTCTGGTAGGCCCTCATCTTGCTTTCTTCCTCTGTTCTGACGTTGTTGTAGATGCTTATTTGCTTGTCAAGACTTTTCACCAAGTTTTTGATGTCCCTTGCTGTATTTGGGATGTCTATGCATTTCTTCTTCAGCGCTTTTGCAAGTTCAGAGAGTCTTATCCATTCTCTGTCTATTTTTTTCAGGTCCTTGCTGGTAGGCGGTACCTGTCCAAGGTACTGGCTCCCGTTTCCTGCTCCTACCTGATCAACGTTCACTGCTGGTGTGTAAGCAGGGTGTGGGTACTGGATTGGATGCAGTTCGAGTTTCTTTCTGTGGTCGCTTCCTATTGGCGATACTTCTGCTTTCCTTTTCTTGTTGATCTCTTCAGTTAGATCCACCACTTCAATTGTTAGATCTGGCACTGAGTGTGCTCTGGGTCTTGGGGGAGTTCGCAGCAGTCTCCTTTTTGGTAGGAAAGGAGTCGCCGTTTCGACTTCCTTTCTTGACCTTATCCTGCTCTCTTCCATCGTCCTCCTCATCGTGTTTCTTTTTGTCCCCAGCCGGGTTTCCCAGCATGCCCTCTGGAGACTGTCCTTGTCCATTGCCAGTGTTGTCATCGCTAAGTCCTGTCCCATTTCCATTTGTCGTATTGCCTTTAACATTGCTTCCGTCTTCTGTATTTCCGTCCGGTGTGACTTTTTCCATGAGAGTCCCACGAGGTTGGCAGAACTAATCTGACCACCGGGGCAGTGCTCCGTACCCCGGCTAGGCTGGATACTGTAGGCCGCGCCACTGTACCTACAGGTCGCCGTTAAAGATGGCCTCACGCACCACCATGAGCTCTTCGGCACGGTTCGACTTAACACCTTGAAGCTGCGGCTTTCTTGACGGGGTGGGCTCCCCGCTCGTGTCAAGGTCGTAGCCGGGTTGTCATCTGCAATCCCTGTCGCCCTGAAAACTGGGAAATTCCGGTCGTCAGTTCCTGCGGTCCGCGGTTTGATTTCGGAGTGTCCTTCTCCTAGACGGATTGCCTTCGCCACGGCTAACGAGTCCCGTCTACCCGTGGATGGCCGCTCACTCTGAGACAGACGCCATTACCGTTGCAGGATGCCTCTTAGTCTTCCGGCTACCAGAGAGTTCTGGCCTGCCGTACTAAGCCCCCCCGCCACGTCAAGGCGAGCATCCCATCGAGGGGGATCTACAAAAAAACTAAAAAAGAAATTTGGAACATACCTGTGTAATTCGCCTCCACTAAGTACACCATGTGCTTAGAAAAATTTCAGACAATAAAAAATGTGCACTCAATTGCTACTAAATCTGAAGGTATCAACAGAAAACAAACTTTAAGCTACAGGGCGGTTTAGCTGCGAGAAAGAGTGTGTATTTTATTGCGCGTGCGCGCGCGCAAACACCGTTCGCACTTGTTCACCTTCAAAATCAAGACACACACACACCGTCGAATCGACGGCGCAAAGCTGAAGAACAAAAGAACGCCGGCCAGAGAGTCGGCTGAAGCGACAAAGAGCAGCCGACTTGCTATATAGCTCGCAGTGGTCAGCAGCAGAAATCACGAAAAACGCGCCACCTGCTCCAGCTGACCAGCGCCTGCGCAAACAGAAGCGGATATCGCACTTGTTGCTCGCGGCGAGCTGCTCATTTGCAGTCTGCGCACCGGCCGAACACCACCGTTAACAATGCTTTTCTGAACGCACACACACACACACACAAGTAATCGCAAACATGCGCCCTCTTCTTCGTCTGCTTCTGCTGCTGTTTTGCATTCAAACGGTGCCGTCGATCTCAAACACAAACAGCACCGACGAAGCTGACAGCACGTCAACACAAGCAACAACCACAGTCAGCCTGCCGACGCTGCTTGTATCATTCCCAAGTGAAAATGCGACACAGTCCGCAACAGTCGAAGCTCAGGCTGAGCTGTCTTCCAACTCCTCCTCAACAACCGAGGGACCCGAACCCCCAGCTGACCACAGTGACCGGATATCCGACTCCAAAACTTCCATCGACCGAAACCCGACCTCTTCTTCAGCAGCCGACATCGACGCAGGCCCAAAGCAGAATTCCTCCGCAAGTGTTTCGCATTTCGGCGACGTGTTCGGTCGTCGACTTGCCGACCTGCTTCGTCAGTCGACAAGCAGCTCAGCAGCAGCCGACAAGCTGGACCTGGCGGCTGTCGCAGACGCCCCCGCTCTGTCGCCGTCTGCTTCTGCATCGGCTTCCGCAAGCGCGTTTTCGACGCCACTGCAAGCCTCAACAGGTCAGCGCGAATACGCTCGTCTGCTCGACTCCGACGGCCTGCTGCAGCTGCAGAATCGTCGAATTGTTTCGGCGTACGCGCTGTTCTACGAAGAGCTGCAGCTGCTTGCCGGCGAGCTGTTCAGCCATGCGGTTGTGGACGCAGCCAAGCTGCTGCGCTCATCACCGCTAACCAGCAGCTGCTTTCGCTCGCTTCTGAATCTCGCCAACGGCCTGCGTGATCATCAGACCTGGGCGGTAAAGCGTAAGCACGACATTCAAGTTAATTCGATTATTGCAAAAGGGAGAGAAAGAGAGGGAGAGAAAGGAAGAGAGGAGCAGGCAGAGTGACATTTGCATTTACGGAGAATGCTATTTTGTTCCATTTTTCTCAAAATAAGCCGGATTCGATCGCGCAAGTTTTTTTTCTTTTTTTCTATTTCGTTCGTCTGCTTGTATTACAAAGCTTGCGCCTGAGAGACACGCAAAAAGATCACAAGCTACGTTAGCAATTGTTCTTTTGTTCGATTCGATTTTCATGTTCTTGTTATTCTTTTTTTGCTTTTTTTGTTTTTTTTGTTTTTTTTTTGTTGCATTCGATCGTTGTAAGCTGCCGCTTATATGCACGGTTCTTGTTTTCGTCATCAGCTTACCGTTTCAGCAGTTTCCGAGTGCGATCTGAGATAAAGAGAGAGAGAGAGAGACGCAAAGGCCGTTTTCAGCTTGCATACAGTGCGAACTGTGTGTGCGTGTGTGTGGCAGGTGAACATTACGGTAAATAGTCGCAAAAAAAGAGCAAGACACGCACGCACACACACACACACACACACACACACACACATACACACACACACACACACAGTTTCTCTAAACAGAACAATGAACAGGAAAAGCAAGCGAGCGCACGGCTGTATGCAACAACAGTAGCTACCTGTCAGCACGCGCACACAAAATGTCTGTGGCGAGGAAGAGATGCTGAGCGTGTGTGTGTGTGTGTGTGTGGTGTTGAAGGTCCTTTTTTCTCTTTTGAAAGTCTCAGTGAATTGAACAAAGAACAAAAAAGAAGAAGAAGATGGCGAGAGCGCGCTTCTGTTTGCGATCGGGAGCGCAAGCGAAAGCCGTGAGAACTCGATCAATAATTTCATTCTTTTCTTTTTTTCTTTTTTGCTTTGTTTTACACAATTCTGCAAAACACACAGTTTAGCCTTGTTCTGATTAAAAACTAAATATCACACACACACACTCACAAATCAATACACGCGTGTTTAGCGCGCTGCCGCTTCTCGGCTTAATTAGCACTGCTGATTTTACTAATTAATGAACAAACGAAATAGTTCCTGAAAAAACCAAAATAATGCAAGATTCAACTCACTGAATTCTCAGGGTCAGCAGTCGGTTTTTTGCAGAAAACTTAATTAAATTGGATCTTAATTAATAATCGTTTGCTATATTACACGCCTGGCTTCCTTTTCTCGCCTCTTGCTTCTGTGCGCAACAAGATGTGCAAACGTGTGTGCAAGCTCAGCACACACACACACACACACACACCTTGTCGATACAAGACGTTCGATTAAATGCAAAGCCGTTGGATTCTCGTTCACCTGTTGTCCTGTTGATGTGCGAGAAGGCGCTTAGCACAAATTAGCGAGACACTTTGCATTCATTTACACGCAATTTGCGCGTAAAAACAGCGGAAAATCGCGTGCGCGTTTGCGAATCTGCGCAGTGCGCAGTGCGCATCTCGCTTCAAGTTGTGAATCTGCGCAGTGCATATACACACACGTGCGCACACAGCTCGTCGATTTCGAATTCGAGAGCATTGCGCAACGAAATTTGAAAGCCTGAGCAAACAGACTTGCGAAAACGTGCGCAACGGCGATGATACACTTGACACACGGCATGCGCGCGTTTACACACACACACACACACACACACACACACACACACACACACACACACACAGAGCAAGCTTGAGACTCTGATTTATGCGCTTTCAAAAATCGCAGTCTGCTTGATACTTGATGCAGCAGACTGCTTCGATCTCGCTGTGCGCATGCCGACTGAAAGCAGATCAGAGCGCGGCTTGTGCGCGAGGTGCTTCTTATTGCAATTAATGAAGCGCGTGTGCGCACGCGCGCTTATCCGACTTGAAGATCAAGCTTGAGAAAGCGAAAATTCGAAAACAAGCAAGAATACAACAAGATTAGTGTTGCACAAAAAACACAATACAAATTGTGGCAGATTCCAATTGGATTTTTTTTTGTTTTTTTTTGCTTTTTTGCTTTTTTTTTGTTTTTTTTGTTTTTTTCTTTTGTTGTGTTTTTCAATTCATAAATCTTTCTTTCTGCTGTTTTCTTTGCAAATCGCACAAAACACAATGACAACCGTCTTCGCAAACACAATGGCTCACACTTGCACACACACACACACGCACGCAGTGCTCGACTCGTATGGACGACTTCCGGCCGGCCTGCTACTCTGAGATAGCGCGT
>JAQOWZ010000279.1:0-75155 GCA_035578165.1 Stenolophus ochropezus | reverse complement strand
ACGCGCTATCTCAGAGTTTTGAAATGGATATTTTTGTTAAAACATTCACAACATGCTTTTGGACCTATACTATGGATAAAATATGATGAAAAATTATAAAATTTGGGCGCGGAAGCAAATATTTATATATTTTTTTACAAAAATAAAGTCAGATTTTACCTATTTTTGATGAATACGTTGTATATTGTAAGCTTCATTGGCCGGATTTTAGAATACCTACCACACTTGAAATAGCAATTTTCTTGTTGCAATGTTTTCTTTTAGCTAATATATGATGAAAATTCATAAAATTCGGGCGCGGAAGCAAATATTTATATGATTCTTTACAAAAATAAAGTCAGATTTTACCTATTCTAGAAATGGATAGTTTTGTTAAAACATTCATATACATGCTTTTGGACCTATACTATGGATAATTTTAGAATTGGACATGCAAAAGTGACCATAACTTGGTACCAATCAGATAATAAACATTTATTTTTCGGGTGTCATTTTAATGAATACGATGTATATTGTTAGCTACATGGGCTGGATTCTAAAATACCTAACACACTTGAAATAGCAATTTTCTTGTTGCAATGTTTTCTTTTAGCTAAAATATGATGAAAAATCAAAAATTCGGGCGCGGAAGCGAATAATTATATGATTTTTTACAAAAATAAAGTCAGATTTTACCTATTTTTTATGAATACGTTGTATATTGTAAGCTTCATTGGTTGGATTCTAGAATACCTACCACACTTGAAATAACTATTTTCTTGTTGCAATGTTCTCTTTTAGTTAAAATATGATAAAAAATTATAAAATTCGGGCGCGGAAGCAAATATTTATATCATTTTTTACAAAAATAAAGTCAGATTTCACCATTTCTTAATGAATACGTTGTATATTGTATGCTACATGGGCTGGATTCCAAAATACGTACCACACTTGAAATTGCAATTTTACTTGTTGCAATGTTTTCTTTTAGCTAAAATATGATGAAAAAATATAAAATTCGGACGCGGAAGCAAATATTTATATGATTTTTTACAAAAATTAAGTCAGATTTTACCTGTTTTTGAAATTGATATTTTTGTTAAAACATTCATAAACATGCTTTTGGACCTATACTATGGATAAAATATGATAAAAAATTATAAAATTCGGGCGCGGAAGCAAATATTTATATGATTTTTTACAAAAAAAAAAGTCAGATTTTACCTATTTTTGATGAACACGTAGTATATTGTAAGCTACATGGGCTGGATTCTACAATACCTAATACACTTGAAATAGCAATTTTGTTGTTGCAATGTTTTATTTTAGCTAAAATATGATGAAAAATTATAAAATTCGGGCGCGGAAGCAAATATTTATATGATTTTTTACAAATATAAAGTCAGATTTTACCTATTTTTGATGAATACGTTTTATATTGTAAGCTTTATTGGTTGGATTCTAGAATACCTACCACACTTGAAATAACAATTTTCTTGTTGCAATGTTCTTATTTAGCTAAAATATGATAAAAAATTATAAAATTCGGGCGCGGAAGCAAATATTTATATAATTTTTTACAAAAATAAAGTCAGATTTTTCCTTTTCTTGATGAATACGTTGTATATTATAAGCTACATGGGCTGGATTCCAGAATACCTACCACACTTGAAATTGCAATTTTCTTGTTGCAATGTTTTCTTTTAGCTAAAATATGATAAAAAAATTATAAAATTCGGGCGCGGAAGCAAATATTTATATGATTTTTTACAAAAATAAGTCAGATTTTACCTATATTTGATGAATACGTTGTAAATTGTAAGCTTCATTGGCCGGATTCTAGAATACCTACCACACTTGAAATAGCAATTTTCTTGTTGCAATGTTTTCTTTTAACTAAAATATGATAAAAGTTTATAAAATTCGGGCGCGGAAGCAAATATTTATATCATTTTTTACAAAAAAAAATCATATTTTACCTATTCTTGATGAATACATTGTATATTGTAAGCTACAAGGGCTGGATTCTACAATACCTAACACACTTGAAATAGCAATTTTGTTGTTGCAATGTTTTCTTTTAGCTAAAATATGATGAAAAATCGTAAAATTCGGGCGCGGAAGCAAATATTTATATGATTTTTTACAAAAATTATGTCAGATTTTACCTGTTTTTGAAATTGATATTTTTTGTTAAAACATTCATAAACATGCTTTTGGACCTATACTATGGATAAAATATGATAAAAAATTATAAAATTCGGGCGCGGAAGCAAATATTTATATGATTTTTTACAAAAAAAAAGTCAGATTTTACCTATTTTTGATGTACACGTGGTATATTGTAAGCTACATGGGCTGGATTCTACAATACTTAACACACTTGAAATAGCAATTTTGTTGTTGCAATGTTTTATTTGAGCTAAAATATGATGAAAAATCATAAAATTCAAGCACGGAAGCATATATTTATATGATTTTTACAAAAATAAAGTCAGATTTTACCTATTCTTGAAATGGATATTTTTGTTAAAATATTCATTAATATGCTTTAAGACCTATACTGTGGATAAAATATGATGAGAAATTATAACATTTGGGCGCGAAAGTAAATATTTATAGGATTTTTTACAAATAAAAAGTCAGATTGTACCTATTTCTGATGAATACTTTGTATATTGTAAGCTTCATTGGCTGGATTCTGGAATACCTACCACACTTGAAATAGCAATTTTCTTGTTGCAATGTTTTCTTTTAACTAAAATATGATCAAAAATCATAAAGATCATGCGCGGAAGCAAATATTAAATGATTTTTTTACAAAAATAAAGTCCGATTTTACCTGTTTTTGAAATAAATATTTTTGTTAAATCAATCATAAACATGCTTTTGGACCTATACTATGGATAAAATATGATGAAAAATTATAAAATTCGGGCGCGGAAGCAAATATTCTTATGACTTTTTACAAAAATAAAGTCAGACTTTACCTATTTTTGATGAATACGTTGTATATTTTAAGCTTCATTGGCTGGCTTTTAGAATGCCTACCACACTTGAAATAGCAATTTTCTTGTTGCAATGTTCTCTTTTAGCTAAAATATGATAAAAAATTATAAAATTCGGGCGCGGAAGCAAATATTTATATCATTTTTTACAAAAATAAAGTCAGATTTTACCTTATCTTGATGAATAATTTGTATCTTGTAAGCTACATGGGCTGGATTCCAGAATACCTACCACACTTGAAATTGCAATTTTCTTGTTGCAGTGTTTTCTTTTAGCTAAAATATAATGAAAAATTATAAAATTCGGGCGCGGAAGCAAATATTTATATGATTTTTTACAAAAATAAAGTCAGATTTTACCTATTCTTGAAATGGATATTTATGTTAAAACATTCATAAACATGCTTTTGGACCTATACTATGGATAAAATATGATGAAAAATTATAAAATTCGGGCGCAGAAGAATAATATTTATATGATTTTTTACAAAAATAAAGTCAGATTTTACCTGTTTTTGATGAATAAGTTGTATATTGTAAGCTTCATTGGCTTTATTCTAGAATACTTACCACACTTGAAATAGCAATTTTCTTGTTGCAATGTTTTCTTTTAGCTAAAATATGATAAAAATTTATAAAATTCGGGCGCGGAAGAAAAGATTTATATGATTTTTAACAAAAATAAAGTCAGATTTTACCTATTTTTGAAATGGATATTTTTGTTAAAACATATATAAACATGCTTTTGGACCTATACTGTGGATAATATATGATGAAAAATTATAAAATTCGGGCGCGGAAGCAAACATTTAAATGATTTTTTACAAAAATAAAGTCAGATTTTACCTATTTTTGATTAATACGTTGTATATTTTAAGCTATATTGGCTGGCTTTTAAAATGCCTACCACACTTGAAATAGCAATTTTCTTGTTGAAATGTTTTCTTTTAGCTAAAATATGATAAAAAATTATAAAATTCGGGCGCGGAAGCAAATATTTATATGATTTTTTACAAAAATAAAGTCAGATTTTACCATTTCTTGATGAATACGTTGTATATTGTATGCTACATGGGCTGGATTCCAGAATACCTACCACACTTGAAATTGCAATTTTCTTGTTGCAGTGTTTTCTTTTAGCTACAATATATTGAAAAATTATAAAATTCGGGCGCGAAAGCAAATATTTATATGATTTTTTACAAAAATAAAGTCAGATTTTACCTATTATTGAAATGGATATTTTTGTTAGAACATTCGTAAACATGCTTTTGGACCTATACCATGGATAAAATATAATGAAAAATTATAAAATTCGGGCGCGGAAGCAAATATTTATATGATTTTTTACAAAAATAAAATCAGATTTTACCTATTTTTGATGAATACGTTGTATATTGTAATCTTCATTGGCTGGATTTTAGAATACCTACCACACTTGAAATAGCAATTTTCTTGTTGCAATGTTTTATTTTAACTAAAATATGATAAAAATTTATAAAATTCGGGCGCGGAAGCAAATATTTATAAAAATTTTTACAAAAATAAAGTCAGATTTTACCTATTTTTGATGAATACTTTGTATATTGTAAGCTACATGGGCTGGATTATAGAATACCTACCACACTTGAAATAGCAATTTTCTTGTGCAATGCTTTCTTTTAGCTAAAATATGATAAAAATTCATAAAATTCGGGCGCGGAAGCAAATATTTATATGATATTTTACAAAAATAATGTCAGATTTTACCTATTCTTGAAATGGATATTTTTTTTAAAACATTCATAAACATGCTTTTGGACCTATACTATGGATAAAATATGATGAAAAGATATAAAATTCGGGCGCGGAAGCAAATATTTATATAATTTTTTAACAAAAATAAAGTCAGATTTTACCTATTTTTGATGAATACGTTGTATATTGTAAGCTTTATTGGCTGGATTCTAGAATACCTACCACACTTGAAATGGCAATGTTCTTGTTGCAATATTTTCTTTTACCTAAATTATGATGAAAAATCATAAAATTCGGGCACGAAAGTCAACATTTATATGACTTTTTACAAAAATAAAGTCAGATTTTACCTATTCCTGAAATGGATATTTTTGTTAAAACATCCATAAACATGCTTTTGGACCTATACTGTGGATAAAATTTGATTAAAAATTATAAAATTCGGGCGCGGAAGCAAATATTTATGATTTTTTACAAAAAAAAGTCAGATTTTACCTATTTTTGATGAATAAGTAGTATATTGTAAGCTACATGGGCTGGATTCTAGAATACCTAACACACTTGAAATAGCAATTTTCTTGTTGCAATGTTTTCTTTTAGCTAAAATATGATAAAAAATCATAAAATTCGGGCGCGGAAGCATATATTTATATGATTTTTTACAAAAATAAAGTCAGATTTTGCCTATTTTTGAATTGGATATTTTTGTTAAATCATTCATAAACATGATTTTGGACCTATACTATGGATAAAATATGATGAAAATTTATAAAATTCGGGCGCGGAAGCAAATATTTTTATGATTTTTTACAAAAACAAAGTCAGATTTTACCTGTTTTTGATGAATACGTTGTATATTGTAAGCTTCATTGGCTGGATTCTAGAATACCTAACACACTTGAAATAGCAATTTTCTTGTTGCAATCTTATCTCTTACCTAAATTACGATGAAAAATCATAAAATTCTTGCGCGGAAACAAATATTCATATGATTTTTTACAAAAATAAAGTCAGATTTTATCTATTCTTGAAATGAATATTTTTTTAAATACGTTGTATATTGTTAGCTACATGGGCTGGATTCTGGAATACCTACCTTACTTGAAATATCAATTTTCTTGTTGCAATGTTTTCTTTTAGCTAAAATATGATGACAAATCATAAAATTCGGGCGCGGAAGAAAATATTTATATGATATTTTACAAAAATAAAGTCAGATTTCACCTATTTTTCAAATGAATATTTTTGTTAAAACATTCATAAACATGCTTTTGGACCTATACTATGGATAAAATATGATGAAAAATTATAAAATTCGGGCGCGGAA
The DNA here is from genome assembly GCA_035578165.1 of Stenolophus ochropezus. Classification (NCBI taxonomy): domain Eukaryota; kingdom Metazoa; phylum Arthropoda; class Insecta; order Coleoptera; family Carabidae; genus Stenolophus; species Stenolophus ochropezus. The sequence goes on along the minus strand of JAQOWZ010000279.1, from coordinate 69,104 downwards.
GCAAATATTTATACAATTTTTTACAAAAATAAAGTCAGATTTTACCTATTTTTGATGAATACGTTGTATATTGTAAGCTTCATTGGCTGGATTCTAGAATACCTACCACACTTGAAATAGCAATTTTCTTGTTGCAATGTTTTCTTTTACCTTAATTATGATGAAAAATCATAAAATTCGGGCGCGGAAGCAAATATTTATAAGATTTTTTACAAAAATAAAGTCAGATTTTACATATTCTTGAAATGGATATTTTTGTTAAAACATTCATAAATATGCTTTTGGAACAATACTGTGGATAAAATATGATAAAAAATTATAATATTCGGGCGCGGAAGCAAATATTTATATGATTTTTTACAAAAAAAAGTCAGATTTTACCTATTTTGATGAATACGTTGTATATTGTAAGCTACATGGGCTGGATTCTGCAATACCTAACACACTTGAAATAGCAATTTTCTTCTTGCAATGTTTTCTTTTAGCTAAAATATGATGAAAAATCATAAAATTCGTGTTCGGAAGCAAACATTTATATGATTTTTTACAAAAATAAAGTCAGATTTTACCTATTTTTGAATTGGATATTTTGTTAAAACATTCATAACATGCTTTTGGACCTATACTATAGATAAAATATGATGAAAAATTATAAAATTCGGGCGCGGAAGCAAATATTTATGTAATTTTTTACAAAAAGAAAGTCATATTTTACCTATTTTTGATGAATACGTTGTATATTGTAAGCTACATGGGCTGGATTCTACAATATCTAACACACTTGAAATAGCAATTTTCTTGTTGCAATGTTTTCTTTTAGCTAAAATATGATGAAAAATCATAAAATTCTAGCGCAAAAGCAAATACTTATATGATTTTTTACAAAAATAATGTCAGATTTTACCTATTCTTGAAATGAATATTTTTGTTAAAACATTCATAAACATGCTTTTGGACCTATACTATGGATAAAATATGATGAAAAATTATAAAATTCGAGCGCGAAAACAAATATTTATATGATTTTTTACAAAAATAAAGTCAGATTTTACCTATTTTTGATGAATACGTTCTATATTGTAAGCTTCATTGGCCGGATTTTAGAATACCTACCACACTTGAAATAGCAATTTTTTGTTGCAATGTTTTCTTTTAGCTAAAATATGATAAAAATTTATAAAATTCGGGCGCGGAAGCAAATATTTATATCATTTTTTACAAAAAAAAATCATATTTTACCTATTCTTGATGAATACATTGTATATTGTAAGCTACAAGGGCTGGATTCTACAATACCTAACACACTTGAAATAGCAATTTTGTTGTTGCAATGTTTTCTTTTAGCTAAAATATGATGAAAAATCGTAAAATTCGGGCGCGGAAGCAAATATTTATATGATTTTTTACAAAAATTATGTCAGATTTTACCTGTTTTTGAAATTGATATTTTTGTTAAAACATTCATAAACATGCTTTTGGACCTATACTATGGATAAAATATGATAAAAAATTATAAAATTCGGGCGCGGAAGCAAATATTTATATGATTTTTTACAAAAAAAAAGTCAGATTTTACCTATTTTTGATGTACACGTAGTATATTGTAAGCTACATGGGCTGGATTCTACAATACTTAACACACTTGAAATAGCAATTTTGTTGTTGCAATGTTTTATTTGAGCTAAAATATGATGAAAAATCATAAAATTCAAGCACGGAAGCATATATTTATATGATTTTTACAAAAATAAAGTCAGATTTTACCTATTCTTGAAATGGATATTTTTGTTAAAATATTCATTAATATGCTTTAAGACCTATACTGTGGATAAAATATGATGAGAAATTATAACATTTGGGCGCGAAAGTAAATATTTATAGGATTTTTTACAAATAAAAAGTCAGATTGTACCTATTTCTGATGAATACTTTGTATATTGTAAGCTTCATTGGCTGGATTCTGGAATACCTACCACACTTGAAATAGCAATTTTCTTGTTGCAATGTTTTCTTTTAACTAAAATATGATCAAAAATCATAAAGATCATGCGCGGAAGCAAATATTAAATGATTTTTTTACAAAAATAAAGTCCGATTTTACCTGTTTTTGAAATAAATATTTTTGTTAAATCAATCATAAACATGCTTTTGGACCTATACTATGGATAAAATATGATGAAAAATTATAAAATTCGGGCGCGGAAGCAAATATTCTTATGACTTTTTACAAAAATAAAGTCAGACTTTACCTATTTTTGATGAATACGTTGTATATTTTAAGCTTCATTGGCTGGCTTTTAGAATGCCTACCACACTTGAAATAGCAATTTTCTTGTTGCAATGTTCTCTTTTAGCTAAAATATGATAAAAAATTATAAAATTCGGGCGCGGAAGCAAATATTTATATCATTTTTTACAAAAATAAAGTCAGATTTTACCTTATCTTGATGAATAATTTGTATCTTGTAAGCTACATGGGCTGGATTCCAGAATACCTACCACACTTGAAATTGCAATTTTCTTGTTGCAGTGTTTTCTTTTAGCTAAAATATAATGAAAAATTATAAAATTCGGGCGCGGAAGCAAATATTTATATGATTTTTTACAAAAATAAAGTCAGATTTTACCTATTCTTGAAATGGATATTTATGTTAAAACATTCATAAACATGCTTTTGGACCTATACTATGGATAAAATATGATGAAAAATTATAAAATTCGGGCGCAGAAGAATAATATTTATATGATTTTTTACAAAAATAAAGTCAGATTTTACCTGTTTTTGATGAATAAGTTGTATATTGTAAGCTTCATTGGCTTTATTCTAGAATACTTACCACACTTGAAATAGCAATTTTCTTGTTGCAATGTTTTCTTTTAGCTAAAATATGATAAAAATTTATAAAATTCGGGCGCGGAAGAAAAGATTTATATGATTTTTAACAAAAATAAAGTCAGATTTTACCTATTTTTGAAATGGATATTTTTGTTAAAACATATATAAACATGCTTTTGGACCTATACTGTGGATAATATATGATGAAAAATTATAAAATTCGGGCGCGGAAGCAAACATTTAAATGATTTTTTACAAAAATAAAGTCAGATTTTACCTATTTTTGATTAATACGTTGTATATTTTAAGCTATATTGGCTGGCTTTTAAAATGCCTACCACACTTGAAATAGCAATTTTCTTGTTGAAATGTTTTCTTTTAGCTAAAATATGATAAAAAATTATAAAATTCGGGCGCGGAAGCAAATATTTATATGATTTTTTACAAAAATAAAGTCAGATTTTACCATTTCTTGATGAATACGTTGTATATTGTATGCTACATGGGCTGGATTCCAGAATACCTACCACACTTGAAATTGCAATTTTCTTGTTGCAGTGTTTTCTTTTAGCTACAATATATTGAAAAATTATAAAATTCGGGCGCGAAAGCAAATATTTATATGATTTTTTACAAAAATAAAGTCAGATTTTACCTATTATTGAAATGGATATTTTTGTTAGAACATTCGTAAACATGCTTTTGGACCTATACCATGGATAAAATATAATGAAAAATTATAAAATTCGGGCGCGGAAGCAAATATTTATATGATTTTTTACAAAAATAAAATCAGATTTTACCTATTTTTGATGAATACGTTGTATATTGTAATCTTCATTGGCTGGATTTTAGAATACCTACCACACTTGAAATAGCAATTTTCTTGTTGCAATGTTTTATTTTAACTAAAATATGATAAAAATTTATAAAATTCGGGCGCGGAAGCAAATATTTATAAAAATTTTTACAAAAATAAAGTCAGATTTTACCTATTTTTGATGAATACTTTGTATATTGTAAGCTACATGGGCTGGATTATAGAATACCTACCACACTTGAAATAGCAATTTTCTTGTGCAATGCTTTCTTTTAGCTAAAATATGATAAAAATTCATAAAATTCGGGCGCGGAAGCAAATATTTATATGATATTTTACAAAAATAATGTCAGATTTTACCTATTCTTGAAATGGATATTTTTTTTAAAACATTCATAAACATGCTTTTGGACCTATACTATGGATAAAATATGATGAAAAGATATAAAATTCGGGCGCGGAAGCAAATATTTATATAATTTTTTACAAAAATAAAGTCAGATTTTACCTATTTTTGATGAATACGTTGTATATTGTAAGCTTTATTGGCTGGATTCTAGAATACCTACCACACTTGAAATGGCAATGTTCTTGTTGCAATATTTTCTTTTACCTAAATTATGATGAAAAATCATAAAATTCGGGCACGAAAGTCAACATTTATATGACTTTTTACAAAAATAAAGTCAGATTTTACCTATTCCTGAAATGGATATTTTTGTTAAAACATCCATAAACATGCTTTTGGACCTATACTGTGGATAAAATTTGATTAAAAATTATAAAATTCGGGCGCGGAAGCAAATATTTATGATTTTTTACAAAAAAAAGTCAGATTTTACCTATTTTTGATGAATAAGTAGTATATTGTAAGCTACATGGGCTGGATTCTAGAATACCTAACACACTTGAAATAGCAATTTTCTTGTTGCAATGTTTTCTTTTAGCTAAAATATGATAAAAAATCATAAAATTCGGGCGCGGAAGCATATATTTATATGATTTTTTACAAAAATAAAGTCAGATTTTGCCTATTTTTGAATTGGATATTTTTGTTAAATCATTCATAAACATGATTTTGGACCTATACTATGGCTAAAATATGATGAAAATTTATAAAATTCGGGCGCGGAAGCAAATATTTTTATGATTTTTTACAAAAACAAAGTCAGATTTTACCTGTTTTTGATGAATACGTTGTATATTGTAAGCTTCATTGGCTGGATTCTAGAATACCTAACACACTTGAAATAGCAATTTTCTTGTTGCAATCTTATCTCTTACCTAAATTACGATGAAAAATCATAAAATTCTTGCGCGGAAACAAATATTCATATGATTTTTTACAAAAATAAAGTCAGATTTTATCTATTCTTGAAATGAATATTTTTTAAATACGTTGTATATTGTTAGCTACATGGGCTGGATTCTGGAATACCTACCTTACTTGAAATATCAATTTTCTTGTTGCAATGTTTTCTTTTAGCTAAAATATGATGACAAATCATAAAATTCGGGCGCGGAAGAAAATATTTATATGATATTTTACAAAAATAAAGTCAGATTTCACCTATTTTTCAAATGAATATTTTTGTTAAAACATTCATAAACATGCTTTTGGACCTATACTATGGATAAAATATGATGAAAAATTATAAAATTCGGGCGCGGAAGCAAATATTTATACAATTTTTTACAAAAATAAAGTCAGATTTTACCTATTTTTGATGAATACGTTGTATATTGTAAGCTTCATTGGCTGGATTCTAGAATACCTACCACACTTGAAATAGCAATTTTCTTGTTGCAATGTTTTCTTTTACCTTAATTATGATGAAAAATCATAAAATTCGGGCGCGGAAGCAAATATTTATAAGATTTTTTACAAAAATAAAGTCAGATTTTACATATTCTTGAAATGGATATTTTTGTTAAAACATTCATAAATATGCTTTTGGAACAATACTGTGGATAAAATATGATAAAAAATTATAATATTCGGGCGCGGAAGCAAATATTTATATGATTTTTTACAAAAAAAAGTCAGATTTTACCTATTTTGATGAATACGTTGTATATTGTAAGCTACATGGGCTGGATTCTGCAATACCTAACACACTTGAAATAGCAATTTTCTTCTTGCAATGTTTTCTTTTAGCTAAAATATGATGAAAAATCATAAAATTCGTGTCGGAAGCAAACATTTATATGATTTTTTACAAAAATAAAGTCAGATTTTACCTATTTTTGAATTGGATATTTTTGTTAAAACATTCATAACATGCTTTTTGGACCTATACTATAGATAAAATATGATGAAAAATTATAAAATTCGGGCGCGGAAGCAAATATTTATGTAATTTTTTACAAAAAGAAAGTCATATTTTACCTATTTTTGATGAATACGTTGTATATTGTAAGCTACATGGGCTGGATTCTACAATATCTAACACACTTGAAATAGCAATTTTCTTGTTGCAATGTTTTCTTTTAGCTAAAATATGATGAAAAATCATAAAATTCTAGCGCAAAAGCAAATACTTATATGATTTTTTACAAAAATAATGTCAGATTTTACCTATTCTTGAAATGAATATTTTTGTTAAAACATTCATAAACATGCTTTTGGACCTATACTATGGATAAAATATGATGAAAAATTATAAAATTCGAGCGCGAAAACAAATATTTATATGATTTTTTACAAAAATAAAGTCAGATTTTACCTAGTTTTGATGAATACGTTCTATATTGTAAGCTTCATTGGCCGGATTTTAGAATACCTACCACACTTGAAATAGCAATTTTTTGTTGCAATGTTTTCTTTTAGCTAAAATATGATAAAAATTTATAAAATTCGGGCGCGGAAGCAAATATTTATATGTTTTTTTTACAAAAATAAAGACAGAATTTACCTATTTTTGATGAATACGTTGTATATTGTAAGCTTCATTGGCTGGATTCTAGAATACCTACCACACTTGAAATAGCAATTTTCTTGTTGCAATGTTTTCTTTTAGCTAAAATATGATAAAAATTTATAAAATTCGGGCGCGGAAGCAAATATTTATATCATTTTTTACAAATATAAAGTCAGATTTTAACCTATTCTTGATGAATACGTTGTATATTGTAAGCTACATGGGCTGGATTATAGAATATCTACCACACTTGAAATAGCAATTTTCTTGTTGCAATGTTTTCTTGTAGCTAAAATATGATGAAAATTCATAAAATTCGGGCGCGGAAGCAAATATTTATATGATTTTTTACAAAAATAAAGTCAGATTTTACCTATTCTTGAAATGGATATTTTTTTTAAAACATTCATAAACATGCTTTTGGACCTATACTATGGATAATTTAAGCATTGGACATGCAAAAGTGACCATAACTTGGTACCAATCAGATAATAAACATTTAATTTTTCGGGTGTCATTTTAATAAATACGTTGTATATTGTTAGCTACATGGGCTGGAATCTGGAATACCTACCACACTTGAAATATCAATTTTCTTGTTGCAATGATTTCTTTTAGCTAAAATATGATAAAAAATCATAAAATTCGGGCGCGGAAGCAAATATTTATATGATTTGTTACAAAAATTAAGTCAGATTTTACCTATTCTTAAAACGGATATTTTTGTTAAAACATTCATAAACATTCTTTTGGACTTATACTGTGGATAAAACATGATGAAAAATTATAAAATTCGAGCGAGGAAGCAAATATTTATATGATTTTTTACAAAAAAAAGTCAGATTTTACCTATTTTTGATGAATACGTAGTATATTGTAAGCTACATGGGCTGGATTTTAGAATACCTAACACACTTGGAATAGCAATTTTCGTTTTGCAATGTTTTCTTTTAGATAAAATATGGTGAAAAATCATAAAATTCGGGTGCGAAAGCAAATATTTATATGATTTTTAACAAAAATAAAGTCAGATTTTACCTATTTTTGATGAATACGTTGTATATTGTAATCTTCATTGGCTAGATTCTAGAATACCTACCACATTTGAAATAGCAATTTTCTTGTTGCAATGTTTTCTTTTACCTAAATTATGATAAAAAAATTATAAAATTCGGGCGCGGAAGCAAATATTTATATGATTGATTACAAAAATAAAGTCAGATTTTACCTATTCTTGAAATGGATATTTTTGTTAAAACATTCATAAACATGCTTTTGGACCTATACTGTGGATAAAATATGATGAAAAATTATTAAATTCGGGCGCGGAAGCAAATGTTTATATGATTTTTTACAAAAAAAAGTCAGATTTTACCTATTTTTGATGAATACGTTGTATATTGTAAGCTTCATTGGCTGGATTCTAGAATACCTACCACACGTCAAATAGCAATTTACTTGTTGCAATGTTTTCTTTAACTAAATTATGATGAAAAATCATAAAATTCGGGCGCGGAAGCAAATATTTATATGATTTTTTCCAAAAATAAAGTCAGATTTTACCTATTCTTGAAATGGATATTTTTGTGAAAACATTCATAAACATGCTTTTGGACCTATACTGTGGATAGAATATGATGAAAAATTATAAAATTCGGGCGCGGAAGCAAATATTTATATGATTTTTTACAAAAATAAAGTCAGATTTTACCTATTTTTGATGAATACGTTGTAAATTGTAAGATACATGGGCTGGATTCTAGAATACCTAACACACTTGAAATAGCAATTTTCTTGTTGCAATGTTTTCTTTTAGCTAAAATATGATGAAAAATCATAAAATTCGGGCGCGAAAGCATATATTTATATGATTTTTTACAAAAATAAAGTCAGATTTTACCTATTTTTGAAATGGATATTTTTGTTACATCATTCATAAGCATGCTTTTGGACCTATACTATGGATAAAATATGATGAAAAATTATAAAATTCGGGCGCGGAAGCAAATATTTATATAATTTTTTACAAAAATAAAATCAGATTTTACCTATTTTTGATGAATACGTTGTATATTTTAAGCTTCATTGGCTGGATTTTAGAATGTTTACCACACTTGAAATAGCAATTATCTTGTTGCAATGTTCTCTTTTAGCTAAAATATGATAAAAAATTATAAAATTCGGGCGCGGAAGCAAGTATTTATATCATTTTTTTACAAAAATAAAGTCTGATTTTACTTATTTTTGATGATTACGTTGTATATTGTAAGCTTCATTGGCTGGATTCTAGAATACCTACCACACTTCAAATAGCAATTTTCTTGTTGCAATGTTTTCCTTTACCTAAATTATGATGAAAAATCATAAAGTTCGGGCGCGGAAGCAAATATTTATATGACTTTTTCAAAAATAATGTCAGATTTTGTAACAGTGGGGGTTGATGACGATGAAGGCGATGAATGTTGTCATTTTTACTTCGAGGACATAATGTTACTGATGATACTGATGATGATTGTTGAACCAGGATAACGACAACATTGCACACACATATTTGCTTTAACTAACTTTAAATTTATTTACATTATTTACAATAAGAACACTAAAATAAAACCAAAACAAATACTACAGAGCTAGTGGACTAAAGTCATTCTGAACCATGTCAGATGACTGCTACTGAGTCGTTGACTACATTGCGATATCAACTTACCACTTAAGACTCTACTCTGCTTAACCGACTCTACTGACTCTGACTGGGCTATTCTACTAAATTAAATCCTATTTATATCCTAAAAAATGCTAGGGTTGGCAATGTAACTATTACGCACATCGCACGTGGAAAAGTTACAAAACGTTAATAGGTTATTAAACTTTACGAAATATAACTTGTCCACGGTGCATTTTTGTTAACGCGCAATTTAAATTCTGAAATCTATCAAACAATAATGATTTGGAATAATTCGTCAATTACTGTTACATTACCACCCCTTAAAGATTTAATTATATCTTCTGCGAAGATATAATTAAATCCATTGTTCTGAATCTATGACTCGTGTTCTGGCCGGTATTATCGTAGTTTGCTTAATCAGCAAAGACAGCCGTTGCTATTTGCTGAAGTCAGCATTTTGCTGACCTACCAACACCAGAGTCATAGACCTCAGAAACTATGACAAGCCGTAACAAGATGAAAAGCCTTGTCGTTTTTCATCTTGTTACACTATCCTCCCCTTAAAACATAAATATATCGTTTAAACCACGATATATTTATTTCTAAGTGGAATACTGTCTTTCCTAAACGTAAATCGTACCTAAGACAAAACAATTACAAATGTTAAACAATGACCAAAAGTTTGAACAAATACATAAAACAAAATCACAAAATCAAATTAACAATCATAAACAATACAATCATAAACAGATGATTGAAAACAAATCTTTAAGTTATTATGCATTACTAAACCAATCACAATATCGAACATAAACAATCATAAACAGATGACTGAATATTAAGCAATGACAACTTACAAAACTTTCACAAATTCAAAAACAAAATCATAATGTCAAACATAAACAATACAATCATAAATATATGATTGAAACCAAATCCTTAACTATTAAGCATTTCTAAACTAATACTTATCTAATCCGTAAATCCATAGCCTAAACATAAACAAATAATCGGTGCATATCAATGTCAACTGAAAACACTTAATGGTGGGTCATTAAACACAGGGGCGGGGGTTCTTCGTTCCACAGCGGTCTCTGTCCAGATACAATAAAAAGTCTGGTGGCGGCATGTTTTGTTATCACTACTTTGTCACATAACACAGGGTTGGGCTCACTAATATTTAGATAACGCACTGCACTAACTTCTTCGTCCTCCTCGAAGATGCTTCCCGGGTCTTCGCGATAATCTTCGTAGTTTTCCTGGCTCGTATCCATGTCTTTGGCATTGTTGTTATCTCCAACGTTGTGCTCTTCGTGCTGGCTGTTTTCTTCCTCATCTTGAAACATTTTCACACTGATCGGGACGTCTATCAGCTCCACCACCTCGTCTTTTGTCGAAGTTACCTGTTTGGTCGACTCCTCCAACAGATGATCATCTTCTACTTCCGGTTCCGGTATGCCTCCCTCTACATACTTTGTGGCTACTGTTGCCACATCTTGCTCTGGACGTGGTGTACCAACCACCTCAGGACGCATCTCTGCTGCCAGCAAAGCTTCAAACTCAGCCGCGCTTATGTTTGCTACTGGCAGCTCCCGGGTTTCGCACCTATCTGCTCGAACTGAACCAAGCCCGTAAGGAATCCTCTCGGTCGTTTTCCTCCGACCGATAATCTTTCCCTCTTACCTCCGGTAGCTTTATGTCCCTATCCCCAAACTTGGTAGAGATAGTAGCTAACTCTTCCTCTTCACGTGGACGTGGTATCCCAACCACCTCAGGACGCACCTCTGCTGCCAGCAAAGCTTCAAACTCAGCCGCGCTTATGTTTGCTACTGGCAGCTCCTGGGTTCCATAACCATCTACTCGTACTGGACCGAGCTCGTAGGAAACCCTTTGCACTTCACACCCATTATCTGCCGTGTGGCAATGGCCGTATGGAGGTAACCCAAATTGCGCCTGTGGTTGATGAAACACCTGATGTCCGTAAACAGTCGGAAGAAACTGAGGCATACATACCGGGTAAAACCATGGTGGAAGCTGCTGCGTCGCCCTCATCGCTGGCGTCGTGGTCTCAAACATCCTCCCTCAATGTCACAAAACTTGATGAACTGAATTTGAACATAGGTACTTTTCGGATTAATTCAGGGTAAATGTTAAATTTACCCTAAAAATCCTATCGACGACTGCGCCAATGTAACAGTGGGGGTTGATGACGATGAAGGCGATGAATGTTGTCATTTTTACTTCGAGGACATAATGTTACTGATGATACTGATGATGATTGTTGAACCAGGATAACGACAACATTGCACACACATATTTGCTTTAACTAACTTTAAATTTATTTACATTATTTACAATAAGAACACTAAAATAAAACCAAAACAAATACTACAGAGCTAGTGGACTAAAGTCATTCTGAACCATGTCAGATGACTGCTACTGAGTCGTTGACTACATTGCGATATCAACTTACCACTTAAGACTCTACTCTGCTTAACCGACTCTACTGACTCTGACTGGGCTATTCTACTAAATTAAATCCTATTTATATCCTAAAAAATGCTAGGGTTGGCAATGTAACTATTACGCACATCGCACGTGGAAAAGTTACAAAACGTTAATAGGTTATTAAACTTTACGAAATATAACTTGTCCACGGTGCATTTTTGTTAACGCGCAATTTAAATTCTGAAATCTATCAAACAATAATGATTTGGAATAATTCGTCAATTACTGTTACATTACCACCCCTTAAAGATTTAATTATATCTTCTGCGAAGATATAATTAAATCCATTGTTCTGAATCTATGACTCGTGTTCTGGCCGGTATTATCGTAGTTTGCTTAATCAGCAAAGACAGCCGTTGCTATTTGCTGAAGTCAGCATTTTGCTGACCTACCAACACCAGAGTCATAGACCTCAGAAACTATGACAAGCCGTAACAAGATGAAAAGCCTTGTCGTTTTTCATCTTGTTACAATTTTACCTATTCTTGAAATGGATATTTTTGTTAAAACATTCATAAACATGCTTTTGGACCAATACTGTGGATAAAATATGATAAAAAATTATAAAATTCGGGCGCGGAAGCAAATATTTATGATTTTTTACAAAAAAAAAGTCAGATTTTACCTATTTTTGATGAATACGTAGTATATTGTAAGCTACATGGGCTGGGTTCTAGAATACCTAACACACTTGAAATAGCTATTATCTTTTTGCAATATTTTCTTTTATCTAAAATATGATGACAAATCATAAAATTCGGGCGCGGAAGAAAATATTTATATGATTTTTTACAAAAATAAAGTCAGATTTTACCTATTTTTGAAATGGATATTTTTGTTAAAACATTCATAAACATGCTTTTGGACCTATACTATGGATAAAATATGATGCAAAAATATAAAATTCGGGCGCGGAAGCAAATATTTAAATAATTTTTTACAAAAATAAAGTTAGATTTTACTCTGAGATAGCGCGTACGTTGTATATTGTAAGCTTCATTGGCTGGATTCTAGAATACCTACCACACTTGAAATAGCAAAATTCTTGTTGCAATGTTTTCTTTTAGCTAAATTATGATGAAAAATCATAAACTTCGGGCGCGGAACCAAATATTTATATGATTTTTTACAAAAATAAAGTCAGATTTTACCTATTCTTGAAATGGATATTTTTTTTGAAAACATTCATAAACATGCTTTTGGACCTATACTATGGATAATTTTAGCATTGACATGCAAAAGTGAGCATAACTTGGTACCAATCAGAAAATAAACATTTAATTTTCGGGTGTCATTTTAATAAATACGTTGTATATTGTTAGCTACATGGGCTGGATTCTGGAATACCTACCACACTTGAAATAGCAATTTTCTTGTGCAATGTTTTCTTTTAGCTAAAATATGATGAAAAATCAAAAATTCGGGCGCGGAAGCAAATATTAATATGTTTTTTTTACAAAAATAAAGTCAGATTTTACCTATTTTTGAAAATGGATATTTTTGTTAAAACATTCACAACATGCTTTTGGACCTATACTATGGATAAAATATGATGAAAAATTATAAAATTTGGGGCGCGGAAGCAAATATTTATATGATTTTTTACAAAAATAAAGTCAGATTTTACCTATTTTTGATGAATACGTTGTATATTGTAAGCTTCATTGGCCGGATTTTAGAATACCTACCACACTTGAAATAGCAATTTTCTTGTTGCAATGTTTTCTTTTAGCTAATATATGATGAAAATTCATAAAATTCGGGCGCGGAAGCAAATATTTATATGATTCTTTACAAAAATAAAGTCAGATTTTACCTATTCTTGAAATGATAGTTTTGTTAAAACATTCATATACATGCTTTTGGACCTATACTATGGATAATTTTAGAATTGGACATGCAAAAGTGACCATAACTTGGTACCAATCAGATAATAAACATTTATTTTTCGGGTGTCATTTTAATGAATACGATGTATATTGTTAGCTACATGGGCTGGATTCTAAAATAACCTAACACACTTGAAATAGCAATTTTCTTGTTGCAATGTTTTCTTTTAGCTAAAATATGATGAAAAATCAAAAATTCGGGCGCGGAAGCGAATAATTATATGATTTTTTACAAAAATAAGTCAGATTTTACCTATTTTTTATGAATACGTTGTATATTGTAAGCTTCATTGGTTGGATTCTAGAATACCTACCACACTTGAAATAACTATTTTCTTGTTGCAATGTTCTCTTTTAGTTAAAATATGATAAAAAATTATAAAATTCGGGCGCGGAAGCAAATATTTATATCATTTTTTACAAAAATAAAGTCAGATTTCACCATTTCTTAATGAATACGTTGTATATTGTATGCTACATGGGCTGGATTCCAAAATACGTACCACACTTGAAATTGCAATTTTACTTGTTGCAATGTTTTCTTTTAGCTAAAATATGATGAAAAAATATAAAATTCGGACGCGGAAGAAAATATTTATATGATTTTTTACAAAAATTAGTCAGATTTTACCTGTTTTTGAAATTGATATTTTTGTTAAAACATTCATAAACATGCTTTTGGACCTATACTATGGATAAAAAATGATAAAAAATTATAAAATTCGGGCGCGGAAGCAAATATTTATATGATTTTTTTACAAAAAAAAAGTCAGATTTTACCTATTTTTGATGAACACGTAGTATATTGTAAGCTACATGGGCTGGATTCTACAATACCTAATACACTTGAAATAGCAATTTTGTTGTTGCAATGTTTTATTTTAGCTAAATATGATGAAAAATTATAAAATTCGGGCGCGGAAGCAAATATTTATATGATTTTTTACAAATATAAAGTCAGATTTTACCTATTTTTGATGAATACGTTTTATATTTGTAAGCTTTATTGGTTGGATTCTAGAATACCTACCACACTTGAAATAACAATTTTCTTGTTGCAATGTTCTTATTTAGCTAAAATATGATAAAAAATTATAAAATTCGGGCGCGGAAGCAAATTTTTATATAATTTTTTACAAAAATAAAGTCAGATTTTTCCTTTTCTTGATGAATACGTTGTATATTATAAGCTACATGGGCTGGATTCCAGAATACCTACCACACTTGAAATTGCAATTTTCTTGTTGCAATGTTTTCTTTTAGCTAAAATATGATAAAAAAATTATAAAATTCGGGGCGCGGAAGCAAATATTTATATGATTTTTTACAAAAAATAAGTCAGATTTTACCTATATTTGATGAATACGTTGTAAATTGACAGCTTCATTGGCCGGATTCTAGAATACCTACCACACTTGAAATAGCAATTTTCTTGTTGCAATGTTTTCTTTTAACTAAAATATGATAAAAGTTTATAAAATTCGGGCGCGGAAGCAAATATTTATATCATTTTTTACAAAAAAAAATCATATTTTACCTATTCTTGATGAATACATTGTATATTGTAAGCTACAAGGGCTGGATTCTACAATACCTAACACACTTGAAATAGCAATTTTGTTGTTGCAATTTTTTCTTTTAGCTAAAATATGATGAAAAATCGTAAAATTCGGGCGCGGAAGCAAATATTTATATGATTTTTTACAAAAATTATGTCAGATTTTACCTGTTTTTGAAATTGATATTTTTGTTAAAACATTCATAAACATGCTTTTGGACCTATACTATGGATAAAATATGATAAAAAATTATAAAATTCGGGCGCGGAAGCAAATATTTATATGATTTTTTACAAAAAAAAAGTCAGATTTTACCTATTTTTGATGTACACGTAGTATATTGTAAGCTACATGGGCTGGATTCTACAATACCTAACACACTTGAAATAGCAATTTTGTTGTTGCAATGTTTTATTGAGCTAAAATATGATGAAAAATCATAAAATTCAAGCACGGAAGCATATATTTATATGATTTTTACAAAAATAAAGTCAGATTTTACCTATTCTTGAAATGGATATTTTTGTTAAAATATTCATTAATATGCTTTAAGACCTATACTGTGGATAAAATATGATGAGAAATTATAACATTTGGGCGCGAAAGTAAATATTTATAGGATTTTTTACAAATAAAAAGTCAGATTGTACCTATTTCTGATGAATACTTTGTATATTGTAAGCTTCATTGGCTGGATTCTGGAATACCTACCACACTGAAATAGCAATTTTCTTGTTGCAATGTTTTCTTTTACCTAAATTATGATGAAAAATCATAAAATTCGGGCGCGGAAGCAAATATTTATATGATTTTTTACAAAAATAAAGTCAGATTTTACTTATTCTTGAAATGGATATTTTTGTTAAAACATTCATAAACATGCTTTTGGACCTATACTGTAAATAAAATATCATGAAAAATTATAAAATTCGGGCGCGGAAGCAAATATTTATATCATTTTTTACAAAAATAAAGTCAGATTTTACCTATTCTTGATGAATACATTGTATATTGTAAGCTACATGGGCTGGATTATAGAATACCTACCACACTTTAAATAGCAATTTTCTTGTTGCAATGTTTTCTTTAGCTAAAATATGATGGAAATTCATAAAATTCGGGCGCGGAAGCGAATAATTATATGATTTTTTTACAAAAATAAAGTCAGATTTTACCTATTCTTGAAATGGATATTTTTGTTAAAGCATTCATAAACATGCTTTTGGACCTATACTGTGGATAAAATATGATAAAAAATTATAAAATTTGGGCGAAGAAGCAAATATTTATATGATTTTTTACAAAAATAAAGTCAGATTTTACCTATTTTTGAAATGGATATTTTTGTTAAAATTTTCATAAACATGCTTTTGGACCTATACTATGAATAAAATATGATGAAAAATTATAAAATTCGGGCGCGGAAGCAAATATTTATATCATTTTT
Organism: Stenolophus ochropezus; assembly: GCA_035578165.1. Lineage (NCBI taxonomy): Eukaryota > Metazoa > Arthropoda > Insecta > Coleoptera > Carabidae > Stenolophus > Stenolophus ochropezus. The sequence continues at coordinate 52,459 of JAQOWZ010000279.1, read as the reverse complement.
TACAAAAATTAAGTCAGATTTTACCTATTTTTGATGAATAAGTAGTATATTGTAAGCTACATGGGCTGGATTCTACAATACCTAACACACTTGAAATAGCAATTTTGTTGTTGCAATGTTTTCTTTTAGCTAAAATATGATGAAAAATCATAAAATTCGGGCACGGAAGCAAATATTTATATGATTTTTTTACAAAAATAAAGTCAGATTTTACCTATATTTGAAATGGATATTTTTGTGTATAACATTCTATAAACATGCTTTTGGACCTATACTATGGATAAAATATGATAAAAAATTATAAAATTCGGGCGCGGAAGCAAATATTTATATAATTTTTTACAAAAAAAAGTCATATTTTGATGAATGCGTTGTATATTGTAAGCTACATGGGCTGGATTCTAAAATACCTCACACACTTGAAATAGCAATTTTCATGTTGCAATGTTTTCTTTTAGCTAAAATATGATGAAAAATCATAAAATTCGGGCGCGGAAGCAAATATTTATATGACTTTTCACAAAAATAATGTCAGATTTTACCTATTCTTGAAATGGATATTTTTGTGAAAACATTCATAAACATGCTTTTGGACCTATACTGTGGATAAAATATGATGAGAAATTATAACATTTGGGCGCGAAAGTAAATATTTATAGGATTTTTTACAAATAAAAAGTCAGATTTTACCTATTTCTGATGAATACGTTGTATATTGTAAGCTTCATTGGCTGGATTCTGGAATACCTACTACACTTGAAATAGCAATTTTCTTGTTGCAATGTTTTCTTTACCTAAATTATGATGAAAAATCATAAAATTCGGGCGCGGAAGCAAATATTTATATGATTTTTTACAAAAATAAAGTCAGATTTTACCTATTCTTGAAATGGATATTTTTGTTAAAACATTTATAAACATGCTTTTGGACCTATACTGTGGATAAAATATCATGAAAAATTATAAAATTCGGGCGCGGAAGCAAATATTTATATGATTTTTTACAAAAAAAAAGTCAGATTTTACCTATTTTTGATGAACACGTAGTATATTGTAAGCAACATGTGCTGGATTCTGCAATACCTAATACACTTGAAATAGCAATTTTGTTGTTGCAATGTTTTATTTTAGCTAAAATATAATGAAAAATCATAAAATTCGGGCACGGAAGCATATAATGATATGATTTTTTTACAAAAATAAAGTCAGATTTTTCCTATATTTGAAATGGATATTTTTGTTAAAACATTCATAAACATGCTTTTGGGCCTATACTATAGATAAAATATGATGAAAAATTATAAAATTCGGGCGCGGAAGCAAATATTTATATGATTTTTTACAAAAATAAAGTCAGATTTTACATATTTTTGATGATTACGTTTTATATTGTAAGCTTTATTGGTTGGATTCTAGAATACCTACCACACTTGAAATAACAGTTTTCTTTTTGCAATGTTCTTATTTAGCTAAAATATGATAAAAAATTATAAAATTCCGGGCGCGGAAGCAAATATTTATATAATTTTTTACAAAAATAAAGTCAGATTTTACCTTTTCTTGATGAATACGTTGTATATTGTAAGCTACATGGGCTGGATTCCAGAATACCTACCACACTTGAAATTGCAATTTTCTTGTTGCAATGTTTTCTTTTTAGCTAAAATATGATAAAAAATTATAAAATTCGGTCGCGGAAGCAAATATTTATATGATTTTTTACAAAAATAAGTCAGACTTTACCTATATTTGATGAATACGTTGTAAATTGTAAGCTTCATTGGCCGGATTCTAGAATACCTACCACACTTGAAATTGCAATTTTCTTGTTGCAATGTTTTTTTTAGCTAAAATATGATAAAAAATTATAAAATTCGGGCGCGGAAGCAAATATTTATATGATTTTTTACAAAAATAAGTCAGAATTTACCTATATTTGATGAATACGTTGTATATTGTAAGCTTCATTGGCCGGATTCTAGAATACCTACCACACTTGAAATAGCAATTTTCTTGTTGCAATGTTTTCTTTTAGCTAAAATATGATAAAAATTATAAAATTCGGGCGCGGAAGTAAATATTTATATATTGAAAGAAGCTTTCAGAACTCATTATTAATAAATAGACAATATTTGGGTTTTAGTTCTGTAAAAATTTATTAATTACAACGTTTCGACAGCTCAGGGCTGCCTTCGTCAGGTAAATAACAAATAAATAAGTAGTCAAGACAACACGTAACATAGGTAACAAATGAAAACATACAAATGACATTGACAAAATTAAAAACGGATGACAGGTAACCACGACTTATTTAGTTCAAAGCCTGTATTTAAATTAAAATTATTAGGAGATTTCTTGATTTCAATTGCTTCTCTAATAAGTCTTCTTATCCAATGATTTTCTCTTGAAAGAATCTTCGTGTTTTCGAAATCAATTCCATGTAATTCCTGAATTGCATGTTCTGCAACGGCAGACTTCTCAGGTTGGTTTAATCTATATGCCGTTTGTGACTCTGAGATAGCGCGTGCTACAGTTCTACCAGTTTGACCAATATATATTTTACCACACTGACAAGGAATCTTATAAATGCCAGAACAGTGTAGAGGAACTGTATCTTTGACATTGCCAAGAAGATCACGGATTTTTAAACTTGATTTAAATGAAGTTTTTTTGTCATATTTATTAAGAATCCTTCCAATTTTGTCGGTGACATTGGCAATAAATGGCAAAGTAGCAAATAATTTCTTATCAGGAACCACTTGTGGAATAGGTAGAGGTTTATTCTTCGTTTTTAGCGCTCTTCTTATTTGTGTTTTACTGTAACCATTTTTCAAGAAAACTTCATCCAAAAAATTAATTTCTTCTTGCAGTTTACTGGGATGACATAGATTAGAAGCTCTCTGGTAAAGCGTTTTAATAGTACAAGCTTTTTGGGCAGGGTGGTGGTTAGAGGTCTCATGAAGATATTGGTTAGTATGGGTTGGCTTCCTATATACTGAAGTAATAAGCTTTCCATCATCTTGTTTTTCCAAAAATACATCAAGAAAAGGAAGACTATTATTTTCTTCTACTTCAATGGTAAATTTGATGTTCTTATGTTGCAAATTTAAGTGATTAAGAAAATTGTTTAATTCGTCTCTTCCATGAGGCCAAATAGCAAAAACATCATCAACATAACGAAGCCAGACGGTAGGTTTCTTACTTGCTGTACTAAGAGCTCTTTCTTCAAAATTCTCCATATAGAAATTCGCAATGGATGGTGATAAAGGAGAGCCCATGGCAACACCATCTACTTGTTTGTAGTAATTACCATTGAAGAGGAAAAAACAGGATGTCAAACAATGTTTAAAAAGCTTGATAATGTCAGTAGAAAAATGATCTTCTAATAATTTTAAGGTATCAAGAATAGGAACCTTCGTGAATAATGATGAAACATCAAAACTGACAAGTAGATCATTTCTTGTCAAACTCAAATCACCAATCAAATCCACAAAATGTCTCGAATCTTTGACATAAGATGAAGAATGACCAATCAAAGGTTTCAATAATCCATCTAAATATTTAGCTAATTCATAAGTTGTAGATACAATAGAATTAACAATAGGTCTTAACGGGACATCTTTCTTGTGGATTTTTGGAAGACCATAAAATCTTGAAATAATAGGATCCTGGGGAATAAGTTTCTTCAAAACTTCTTGTGGCAACGAAGAATCCTTCAGTAATTTCGTTGTTTGGTATTTTGAAGAACCTAACGGATTACTGTTGACTTTAATGTAGGCTGGATCATCTAACAAAACGTTAGCTTTATTAATGTAATCTTCTTTGTCCAAGATTACTGTAGCTTTGCCCTTATCCGCTGGTAAAACAACAATATTCTTATTTTTCTTTATTTCTTTTAAACTTGACAAATCCTTTCTCGACAAGTTTGATTTCACAGACGTAGCCTTCTTCAGTATACGAGTAGTTTCATGGCGAATCTCTTGAGATTTCTCTGCAGGTAGTGTCTGAATGGCAGCTTCAACACTCGTAATAATTTCTTCAGTAGGTATACGGCTGGGAGTTACTCCAAAATCAAAACCTTTACATAAAACAGAACAAGCATTATCTGACAAAAAATGTGAACTTAGATTGAAAACTAATTTGTTTTTAGAAAGAGAATCTTTTTGTATGTAAGGTTTTTGTTTTTTAATTAAATTATCAAATTTAGACTTGTGTACTGCACTTAACTTCTGCTGGTTTCCTGTTATATGAAGCGAAATAATATTATCCAATGTAGACCAATTCTCTGGAACCAGAGTAGAAGACAAAAACAAATGTAGATCCAAACAATCTTTATCTAAGCGAGCAATTTCTTTCCTGGTGTATTGTATTCTTTCACGCAGCATAGCAAAATTGGCTCGATTCAATATTCTGCTGGGAATGATATTATTATGGAAATTCATAAAATTCGGGCGCCGAAGCGAATAATTATATGATATTTTACAAAAATAAAGTCAGATTTTACCTATTCTTGAAATGGATATTTTTGTTAAAACATTCATAAACATGCTTTTGGACCTATACTATGGATAATTTTAGCATTGGACATGCAAAAGTGACCATGACTTGGTACCAATCAGATAATAAACGTTTAATTTTCGTTTGTCATTTTAAAGAATACGTTGTATATTGTTGGCTACATGGGCTGGATTCTAGAATACCTAACACATTTGAAATAGCAATTTTCTTGTTGCAATGTTTTCTTTTAGCTAAAATATGATGAAAAATCATAAAATTCGGGCGCGGAAGCAAATATTTATATGATTTTTTACAAAAATAAAGTCAGATTTTACCTATTTTTGATGAATACCTTGTATATTGTAAGCTTCATTGGCCGGAATTCTAGAATACCTACCACACTTGAAATAGCAATTTTCTTGTTGCAATGTTTTCTTTTAGCTAAAATATGATAAAAATTTATAAAATTCGGGCGCGGAAGCAAATATTTATATCATTTTTTACAAAAATAAAGTCAGATTTTACCTATTCTTGATGAATACGTTGTATAGTGTAAGCTACATGGGCTGGATTCTAGAATACCTAACACACTTGAAATAGCAATTTTCTTGTTGCAATGTTTTCTTTTAGCTTAAATATGATAAAAATCATAAAATTCGGGCGCGGGAGCAAATATTTATATGATTTTTTACAAAAATTAAGTCAGATTTTACCTATTCTTGAAATGGATATTTTTGTTAAAACATTCATAAATATGCTTTTGGAACTATACTATGGATAAAATATGATGAAAAGTTATAAAATTCGGGCGCGGAAGCAAATAATTATATAATTTTTTACAAAAATAATGTCAGATTTTACCAATTTTTGATGAATACGTTGTATATTGTAAGCTTCATTGGCTTGATTCTAGAATACCTAACACACTTGAAATAGCAATTTTCTTGTTGCAATGTATTCTTTTAGCTAAAATATGATAAAAATTCATAAAATTTGGGCTCGGTAGCAAATATTTATATGATTTTTTACAAAAATAAATTCAGATTTTACCTTTTTTAAAATGGATATTTTTGTTAAAACATTCATAAACATTTTTTGGACCTATACTATGGATAAAATATGTTGAAAAATTATAAAATTCGGGCGCGGAAGCAAATATTTATATGATTATTTACAAAAATAAAGTCAGATTTTACCTATTTTTGATGAATACGTTGTACATAGTAAGCTTCATTGGCTGGATTTAAGAATACCTACCACACTTGAAATAGCAATTTTCTTGTTGCAATGTTTTTTTAGCTAAAATATGATAAAAATTTATAAAATTCGGGCGCGGAAGCAAATATTTATATCATTTTTTACAAAAATAAAGTCAGATTTTACCTATTCTTGATGAATACGTTGTATAGTGTAAGCTACATGGCCTGGATTATAGAATACCTACCACACTTGAAATAGCAATAGTCTTGTTGCAATGTTTTCTTTTAGCTAAAATATGATAAAAATTCATAAAATTTGGGCGCGGAAGCTAATATTTATATGATTTATTACAAAAATAAAGTCAGATTTTACCTATTCTTGAAATGGATATTTTTGTTAAAACATTCATAAACATGCTTTTGGACCTATACTATGGATAATTTTAGCATTGGACTTGCAAAAGTGACCAAAACTTGGTACCAATCAGATAATAAACATTTAATTTTCGGGTGTCATTTTAATGAATACGTTGTATATTGTTAGCTAAATGGGCTGGATTCTAGAATACCTACCACACTTGAAATAGCAATTTTCTTGTTGCAATGTTTTCTTTTACCTAAATTATGATGAAAAATAATAAAATTCGGGTGCGGAAGCAAATATTTATATGATTTTTAACAAAAATAAAGTCAGATTTTACTTATTCTTCAAATGGATATTTTTGTTAAAACATTCATAAACATGCTTTTGGACCTATACTGTGGATAAAATGTGATAAAAATTTATAAAATTCGGGCGCGGAAGCAAATATTTATATGATTTTTTACAAAAATAAAGTCAGATTTTACCTATTTTCAAATGGATATTTTTGTAAAAACATTTATAAACATGCTTTTGAACATATACTATGGATAATATATGACGAAAAATTATAAAATTCGGGCGCGGAAGCAAATATTTATATAATTTTTTACAAAAATAAAGTCAGATTTTACCTATTTCTGATGAATACGTTGTATTTTGTAAGCTTCATTGGCTGTATTCTAGAATACCTTCCACACTTGAAATAGAAATTTTCTTGTTGCAATGTTATCTTTTACCTAAGTTATGATAAAAAATTATAAAATTCGGGCGCGGAAGCAAATATTTATATGATTTTTTACAAAAATATAGTCAGTTTTTACCTATTCTTGAAATGGATATTTTTGTTAAAACATTTATAAACATGCTTTTGGACCTATACAATGGATAATTTTAGCATTGGACATGCAAAAGTGACCATAACTTGGTACCAATCAGATAATAAACATTTAAGTTTCAGGTAACATTTCAATGAATACGTTGTATATTGTAAACTACATGGGCTAAATTCTAGAATACCTAACACACATGAAATAGCAATTTTCTTTAAGCAATGTTTTCTTTTAGCTAAAATATGATGAAAAATCATAAAATTCGAGCGCGGAAGCAAATATTTACATGAGTTTTTACAAAAATTACGTCAGATTTTACCTATTTTTGATGAATACCTTGTATATTGTAAGCTTCATTGGCCGGATTCTAGAATACCTACCACACTTGAAATAGCAATTTTCTTGTTGCAATGTTTTCTTTTAGCTAAAATATGATAAAAATTTATAAAATTCGGGCGCGGAAGCAAATATTTATATCATTTTTTACAAAAATAAAGTCAGATTTTTACCTATTCTTGATGAATACGTTGTATACTGTAAGCTACATGGGCTGGATTCTAGAATACCTAACAAATACCTAACACACTTGAAATAGCAATTTTCTTGTTGCAATGTTTTCTTTTAGCTTAAATATGATAAAAATCATAAAATTCGGGCGCGGGGAGCAAATATTTATATGATTTTTTACAAAAATTAAGTCAGATTTTACCTATTCTTGAAATGGATATTTTTGTTAAAACATTCATAAATATGCTTTTGGAACTATACTATGGATAATATATAATGAAAAGTTATAAAATTCGGGCGCGGAAGCAAATATTTATATAATTTTTTACAAAAATAAAGTCAGATTTTACCAATTTTTGATGAATACGTTGTATATTGTAAGCTTCATTGGCTTGATTCTAGAATACCTAACTCACTCGAAATAGCAATTTTCTTGTTGCAGTGTTTTCTTTTAGCTAAAATATGATAAAAATTCATAAAATTTGGGCTCGGAAGCGAATATTTATATGATTTTTTACAAAAATAAAGTCAGATTTTACCTATTTTGAAATGGATATTTTTGTTAAAACATTCATAAAAATTCTTTTGGACCTATACTATGGATAAAATATGTTAAAAAATTATAAAATTCGGGCGCGGAAGCAAATATTTATATGATTTTTTACAAAAATAAAAGTCAGATTTTACCTATTTTTGATGAATACGTTGTATATAGTAAGCTTCATTGGCTGGATTTAAGAATACCTACCACACTTGAAATAGCAATTTTCTTGTTGCAATTTTTTTTAGCTAAAATATGATAAAAATTTATAAAATTCGGGCGCGGAAGCAAATATTTATATCATTTTTTACAAAAATAAAGTCAGATTTTACCTATTCTTGATGAATACGTTGTATAGTGTAAGCTACATGGGCTGGATTATAGAATACCTACCACACTTGAAATAGCAATTTTCTTGTTGCAATGTTTTCTTTTAGCTAAAATATAATAAAAATTCATAAAATTTGGGCGCGAAAGCAAATATTTATATAATTTTTTACAAAAATAAAGTCAGATTTTACCTATTCTTGAAATGGATATTTTTGTTTAAAACATTCATAAACATGCTTTTGGACCTATACTGTGGATAAAATGTGATAAAAATTTATAAAATTCGGGCGCGGAAGCAAATATTTATATGATTTTTTACAAAAATAAAGTCAGATTTTACCTATTTTCAAATGGATATTTTTGTTAAAACATTTATAAACATGCTTTTGAACATATACTTTGGATAATATATGATGAAAAAATTATAAAATTCGGGCGCGGAAGCAAATATTTATATAATTTTTTACAAAAATAAGGTCAGATTTTACATATTTCTGATGAATACGTTGTATATTGTAAGCTTCATTGGCTGGATTCTAGAATACCTTCCACACTTGAAATAGCAATTTTCTTGTTGCAATGTTATCTTTTATCCAAATTATGATGAAAAATTATAAAATTCGGGCGCGGAAGCAAATATTTATATAATTTTTTACAAAAATAAAGTTAGATTTTACCTATTTTTGATGAATACGTTGTATATTGGTTGGATTCTAGAATACCTACCACAATTAAAATATCAATTTTCTTGTTGCAATGTTTTCTTTTAGCTAAAATATGATGAAAAATCATAAAATTCGGGCACGGAAGCAAATATTTATATGATTTTTTACAAAAATAAAGACAGATTTTACCTATTCTTGAAATTGATGTTTTTGTTAAAACATTTATAAACATGCTTTTTGACCTATACTGTGGATAAAATATGATGAAAAATTATAGAATTCGGGCGCGGAAGCAAATATTTATATAATTTTTTTCCAAAAAAAAAGTCAGATTTTACCAATTTTTGATGAATACGTAGTTTATTGTAAGCTACATGGGCTGGATTCTACAATACCTAACACACTTGAAATAGCAATTTTGTTGTTGCAATGTTTTCTTTTAGCTAAAATATGATGAAAAATCATAAAATTCGGGCACGGAAGCTAATATTTATATGATTTTTTACAAAAATAAAGTCAGATTTTACCTATTCTTAAAATAAAATGTTTTTTGTTAAAACATTTATAAACATGCTTTTTGACCTATACTGTGGATAAAATATGATAAAAAATTATAAAATTCGGGCGCGGAAGCAAATGTTTATATGATTTTTTTACAAAAAAAAAAGTCAGATTTTACCTATTTTTGATGAATACGTTGTATATTGTAAGCTACATGGGCTGGATTCTATAATACCTAACACACTTGAAATAGCAATTTTCTTGTTGCAATGTTTTCCTTTAGCTAAAATATGATGAAAAATCATAAAATTCGGGCTCAAAAGCAAATATTTATATGACTTTTTACAAAAATAATGTCAGATTTTACCTATTCTTGAAATGGATATTTTTGTGAAAACATTCATAAACATGCTTTTGGACGTATACTGTGGATAAAATATGATGAAAAATTATAAAATTCAGGCGAGGAAGCAAATATTTATATGATTTTTTACAAAAAAAAGTCATATTTTGATGAATACGTTGTATATTGTAAGCTACATGGGCTGGATTCTAGAATACCTCACACACTTGAAATAGCAATTTTCTTGTTGCAATGTTTTTCTTTTAGCTAAAATATGATGAAAAATCATAAAATTCGGGCGCGGAAGCAAATATTTATATGATTTTTTACAAAAATTAAGTCAGATTTTACCTGTTTTTGAAATTGATATTTTTGTTAAAACATTCATAAACATGCTTTTGGACCTATACTATGAATAAAATATGATAAAAAAATTATAAAAATTCGGGCGGCGGAAGCAAATATTTATATGATTTTTTACAAAAAAAAAAGTCAGATTTTACCTATTTTTGATGAACACGTAGTATATTGTAAGCTACATGGGCTGGAATCTACAATACCTAACACACTTGGAAATAGCAAATTTTGTTGTTGCAATGTTTTATTTGAGCTAAAATATGATGAAAAATCATAAAAATTCGGGCACGGAAGCATATATTTATATGATTTTTACAAAAATAAAGTCAGAATTTACCTATTCTTGAAATGGATATTTTTGTTAAAATATTCATTAATATGCTTTTGGACCTATACTGTGGATAAAATATGATGAGAAATTATAACATTTGGGGCGCGAAAGTAAATATTTATAGGATTTTTTACAAATAAACAGTCAGATTTTACCTATTTCTGATGAATACGTTGTATATTGTAAGCTTCATTGGCTGGATTCTGGAATACCTACCACACTTGAAATAGCAATTTTCTTGTTTGCAATGTTTTCTTTTACCTAAATTATGATGAAAAATCATAAAATTCGGGCGCGGAAGCAAATATTTATATGATTTTTTACAAAAATAAAGTCAGATTTTACCTATTCTTGAAATGGATATTTTTGTTAAAACATTTATAAACATGCTTTTGGACCAATACTGTTGATAAAATATCATGAAAAATTATAAAATTCGGGCGCGGAAGCAAATATTTATATGATTATTTACAAAAAAAAAGTCAGATTTTACCTATTTTTGATGAACACGTAGTATATTGTAAGCTACATGGGCTGGAATCTACAATACCTAACACACTTGAAATAGCAATTTTGTTGTTGCAATGTTTTATTTGAGCTAAAATATGATGAAAAATCATAAAATTCGGGCTCGGAAGCATATATTTATATGATTTTTACAAAAATAAAGTCAGAATTTACCTATTCTTGAAATGGATATTTTTGTTAAAATATTCATTAATATGCTTTTTGGACCTATACTGTGGATAAAATATGATGAGAAATTATAACATTTGGGCGCGAAAGTAAATATTTATAGGATTTTTTACAAATAAACAGTCAGATTTTACCTATTTCTGATGAATACGTTGTATATTGTAAGCTTCATTGGCTGGATTCTGGAATACCTACCACACTTGAAATAGCAATTTTCTTGTTGCAATGTTTTCTTTTACCTAAATTATGATGAAAAATCATAAAATTCGGGCGCGGAAGCAAATATTTATATGATTTTTTACAAAAATAAAGTCAGATTTTACCTATTCTTGAAATGGATATTTTTGTTAAAACATTTATAAACATGCTTTTGGACCTATACTGTGGATAAAATATCATGAAAAATTATAAAATTCGGGCGCGGGGAAGCAAATATTTATATGATTATTTACAAAAAAAAAGTCAGATTTTACCTATTTTTTGATGAACACGTAGTATATTGTAAGCAACATGTGCTGGATTCTGCAATACCTAATACACTTGAAATAGCAATTTTGTTGTTGCAATGTTTTATTTTAGCTAAAATATGATGAAAAATCATAAAATTCGGGCACGGAAGCATATATTTATATGATTTTTTACAAAAATAAAGTCAGATTTTTTCCTATTTTTGAAATGGATATTTTTGTTAAAACATTCATAAACATGCTTTTGGGCCTATACTATAGATAAAATATGATGAAAAAATTACAAAATTCGGGCGCGGGAAGCAAATATTTATATGATTTTTTACAAAAATAAAGTCAGATTTTACATATTTTTTGATGATTACGTTTTTATATTGTAAGCTTTATTGGTTGGATTCTAGAATACCTACTACACTTGAAATAACAATGTTCTTGTTGCAATGTTCTATATTTAGCTAAAATATGATAAAAAATTATAAAATTCGGGCGCGGGAAGCAAATATTTATATAATTTTTTACAAAAATAAAGTCAGATTTTACCTTTTCTTGATGAATACGTTGTATATTGTAAGCTACATGGGCTGGATTCCAGAATACCTACCACACTTGAAATTGCAATTTTCTTGTTGCAATGTTTTCTTTTAGCTAAAATATGATAAAAAATTATAAAATTCGGGCGCGGAAGCAAATATTTATATGATTTTTTTACAAAAATAAGTCAGACTTTACCTATATTTGATGAATACGTTGTAAATTGTAAGCTTCATTGGCCGGATTCTAGAATACCTACCACACTTGAAATTGCAAATTTTCTTGTTGCAATGTTTTTCTTTTAGCTAAAATATGATAAAAAAATTATAAAATTCGGGCGCGGGAAGCAAATATTTATATGATTTTTTACAAAAAATAAGTCAGAATTTACCTATATTTGATGAATACGTTGTATATTGTAAGCTTCAATGGCCGGATTCTAGAATACCTACCACACTTGAAATAGCAATTTTCTTGTTGCAATGTTTTCTTTTAGCTAAAATATGATAAAAATTTATAAAATTCGGGCGCGGGAAGTAAATATTTATATATTGAAAGAAGCTTTCAGAACTCATTATTAATAAATAGACAATATTTGGGTTTTTAGTTCTGTAAAAATTTATTAATTACAACGTTTCGACAGCTCAGGGCTGCCTTCGTCAGGTAAATAACAAATAAATAAGTAGTCAAGACAACACGTAACATAGGTTACAAATGAAAACATACAAATGACATTGACAAAATTAAAAACGGATGACAGGTAACCACGACTTATTTAGTTCAAAGCCTGTATTTAAATTAAAATTATTAGGAGATTTCTTGATTTCAATTGCTTCTCTAATAAGTCTTCTTATCCAATGATTTTCTCTTGAAAGAATCTTCGTGTTTTCGAAATCAATTCCATGTAATTCCTGAATTGCATGTTCTGCAACGGCAGACTTCTCAGGTTGGTTTAATCTAATATGCCGTTTGTGTTCCTTTAATCTCGTTGCTACAGTTCTACCAGTTTGACCAATATATATTTTACCACACTGACAAGGGAATCTTATAAATGCCAGAACAGTGTAGAGGAACTGTATCTTTGACATTGCCCAAGAAGATCACGGATTTTTAAACTTGATTTAAATGAAGTTTTTTTACTCTGAGATAGCGCGGTAGCAAATAATTTCTTATCAGGAACCACTTGTGGAATAGGTAGAGGTTTATTCTTCGTTTTTAGCGCTCTTCTTATTTGTGTTTTACTGTAACCATTTTTCAAGAAAACTTCATCCGAAAAATTAATTTCTTCTTGCAGTTTACTGGGATGACATAGATTAGAAGCTCTCTGGTAAAGCGTTTTAATAGTACAAGCTTTTTGGGCAGGGTGGTGGTTAGAGGTCTCATGAAGATATTGGTTAGTATGGGTTGGCTTCCTATATACTGAAGTAATAAGCTTTCCATCATCTTGTTTTTCCAAAAATACATCAAGAAAAGGAAGACTATTATTTTCTTCTACTTCAATGGTAAATTTGATGTTCTTATGTTGCAAATTTAAGTGATTAAGAAAATTGTTTAATTCGTCTCTTCCATGAGGCCAAATAGCAAAAACATCATCAACATAACGAAGCCAGACGGTAGGTTTCTTACTTGCTGTACTAAGAGCTCTTTCTTCAAAATTCTCCATATAGAAATTCGCAATGGATGGTGATAAAGGAGAGCCCATGGCAACACCATCTACTTGTTTGTAGTAATTACCATTGAAGAGGAAAAACAGGATGTCAAACAATGTTTAAAAAGCATGATAATGTCAGTAGAAAAATGATCTTCTAATAATTTTAAGGTATCAAGAATAGGAACCTTCGTGAATAATGATGAAACATCAAAACTGACAAATAGATCATTTCTTGTCAAACTCAAATCACCAATCAAATCCACAAAATGTCTCGAATCTTTGACATAAGATGAAGAATGACCAATCAAAGGTTTCAATAATCCATCTAAATATTTAGCTAATTCATAAGTTGTAGATACAATAGAATTAACAATAGGTCTTAACGGGACATCTTTCTTGTGGATTTTTGGAAGACCATAAAATCTTGAAATAATAGGATCCTGGGGAATAAGTTTCTTCAAAACTTCTTGTGGCAACGAAGAATCCTTCAGTAATTTCGTTGTTTGGTATTTTGAAGAACCTAACGGATTACTGTTGACTTTAATGTAGGCTGGATCATCTAACAAAACGTTAGCTTTATTAATAAAATCTTCTTTGTCCAAGATTACTGTAGCTTTGCCCTTATCCGCTGGTAAAACAAAAATATTCTTATTTTTCTTTATTTCTTTTAAACTTGACAAATCCTTTCTCGACAAGTTTGATTTCACAGACGTAGCCTTCTTCAGTATACGAGTAGTTTCATGGCGAATCTCTTGAGATTTCTCTGCAGGTAGTGTCTGAATGGCAGCTTCAACACTCGTAATAATTTCTTCAGTAGGTATACGGCTGGGAGTTACTCCAAAATCAAAACCTTTACATAAAACAGAACAAGCATTATCTGACAAAAAATGTGAACTTAGATTGAAAACTAATTTGTTTTTAGAAAGAGAATCTTTTTGTATGTTAGGTTTTTGTTTTTTAATTAAATTATTAAATTTAGACTTGTGTACTGCACTTAACTTCTGCTGGTTTCCTGTTATATGAAGCGAAATAATATTATCCAATGTAGACCAATTCTCTGGAACCAGAGTAGAAGACAAAAACAAATGTAGATCCAAACAATCTTTATCTAAGCGAGCAATTTCTTTCCTGGTGTATTGTATTCTTTCACGCAGTATAGCAAAATTGGCTCGATTCAATATTCTTCTTGCTTGTTCAGTCTGTATGTAGCTGTTAACACGAGCGCAGCTGGGAATGATATTATTATGGAAATTCATAAAATTCGGGCGCGGAAGCGAATAATTATATGATATTTTACAAAAATAAAGTCAGATTTTACCTATTCTTGAAATGGATATTTTTGTTAAAACATTCATAAACATGCTTTTGGACCTATACTATGGATAATTTTAGCATTGGACATGCAAAAGTGACCATGACTTGGTACCAATCAGATAATAAAACGTTTAATTTTCGTTTGTCATTTTAAAGAATACGTTGTATATTGTTGGCTACATGGGCTGGATTCTAGAATACCTAACACATTTGAAATAGCAATTTCTTGTTGCAATGTTTTCTTTTAGCTAAAATATGATAAAAAATCATAAAATTCGGGCGCGGAAGCAAATATTTATATGATTTTTTACAAAAATAAAGTCAGATTTTACCTATTTTTGATGAATACGTTGTATATTGTAAGCTTCATTGGCCGGATTCTAGAATACCTACCACACTTGAAATAGCAATTTTCTTGTTGCAATGTTTTCTTTTAGCTAAAATATGATAAAAATTTATAAAATTCGGGCGCGGAAGCAAATATTTATATCATTTTTTACAAAAATAAAGTCAGATTTTACCTATTCTTGATGAATACGTTGTATAGTGTAAGCTACATGGGCTGGATTCTAGAATACCTAACACACTTGAAATAGCAATTTTCTTGTTGCAATGTTTTCTTTTAGCTTAAATATGATAAAAATCATAAAATTCGGGCGCGGGAGCAAATATTTATATGATTTTTTACAAAAATTAAGTCAGATTTTACCTATTCTTGAAATGGATATTTTTGTTAAAACATTCATAAATATGCTTTTGGAACTATACTATGGATAAAATATGATGAAAAGTTATAAAATTCGGGCGCGGAAGCAAATATTTATATAATTTTTTACAAAAATAAAGTCAGATTTTACCAATTTTTGATGAATACGTTGTATATTGTAAGCTTCATTGGCTTGATTCTAGAGTACCTAACACACTTGAAATAGCAATTTTCTTGTTGCAGTGTTTTCTTTTAGCTAAAATATGATAAAAATTCATAAAATTTGGACTCGGAAGCAAATATTTATATGATTTTTTACAAAAATAAAGTCAGATTTTACCTATTTTGAAATGGATATTTTTGTTAAAACATTCATAAACATTCTTTTGGACCTATACTATGGATAAAATATGTTGAAAAATTATAAAATTCGGGCGCGGAAGCAAATATTTATATGATTTTTTACAAAAATAAAGTCAGATTTTACCTATTTTTGATGAATACGTTGTATATAGTAAGCTTCATTGGCTGGATTTAAGAATACCTACCACACTTGAAATAGCAATTTTCTTGTTGCAATGTTTTCTTTTAGCTAAAATATGATAAAAATTCATAAAATTTGGGCGCGGAAGCAAATATTTATATGATTTTTAACAAAAATAAAGTCAGATTTTACCTATTTTCAAATGGATATTTTTGTTAAAACATTTATAAACATGCTTTTGAACATATACTATGAATAATATATGATAAAAAATTATAAAATTCGGGCGCGGAAGCAAATATTTATATAATTTTTTACAAAAATAAAGTCAGATTTTACCTATTTTTGATGAATACGTTGTATATTGGTTGGATTCTAGAATACCTACCACAATTAATATATCAATTTTCTTGTTGCAATGTTTTCTTTTAGCTAAAATATGATAAAAAATCATAAAATTCGGGCACGGAAGCAAATATTTATATGATTTTTTACAAAAATAAAGTCAGATTTTACCTATTCTTGAAATGGATGTTTTTGTTAAAACATTTATAAACATGCTTTTTGACCTATACTGTGGATAAAATATGATGAAAAATTATAAAATTCGAGCGCGGAAGCAAATATTTATATAATTTTTTTCCAAAAAAAAGTCAGATTTTACCAATTTTGGATGAATACGTAGTTTATTGTAAGCTACATGGGCTGGATTCTACAATACCTAACACACTTGAAATAGCAATTTTCTTGTTGCAATGTTTTTTTTTAGCTAAAATATGATGAAAAATCATAAAATTCGGGCACGGAAGCAAATATTTATATGATTTTTTACAAAAATAAAGTCAGATTTTACCTATTCTTGAAATAAATGTTTTTGTTAAAACATTTATAAACATGCATTTTGACCTATACTGTGGATAAAATATGATAAAAAATTATAAAATTCGGGCGCGGAAGCAAATGTTTATATGATTTTTTAT
Source organism: Stenolophus ochropezus (assembly GCA_035578165.1). Taxonomy (NCBI): domain Eukaryota; kingdom Metazoa; phylum Arthropoda; class Insecta; order Coleoptera; family Carabidae; genus Stenolophus; species Stenolophus ochropezus. Next base: position 35,165 of record JAQOWZ010000279.1, on the reverse strand, counting down.
AAAAAAAAAAGTCAGATTTTACCTATTTTTGATAAATACGTTGTATATTGTAAGCTACATGGGCTGGATTCTAGAATACCTAACACACTTGAAATAGCAATTTTCTTGTTGCAATGTTTTCCTTTAGCTAAAATATGATGAAAAATCATAAAATTCGGGTTTGGAAGCAAATATTTATATAATTTTTTACAAAAATAAAGTCAGATTTTACCTATTTTTGATGAATACGTTGTATATTGTAAGCTTCATTGGCTGGATTCTATAATACCTACTACACTTGAAATAGCAATTTTCTTATTGAAATGTTTTCTTTTACCTAAATTACGATGAAAAATCATAAAATTCTGACGCGGAAGCAAATATTTATGATTTTTTACAAAAATAAAGTCAGATTTTACCTATTTTTCAAATGGATATTTTTGTTAAAACATTCATAAACATTTTTTTGACCTATACTATGGATAAAATATGATGAAAAATTATAAAATTCGGGCGCGGAAGCAAATATTTATATGATTTTTTACAAAAAAAAAATCAGATTTCACCTATTTTTGATGAATACGTTGTATATTGTAAGCTACATGGGCTGGATTCTAAAATACCTAACACACTTGAAATAGCAATTTTCTTGTTGCAATGTTTTCCTTTAGCTAAAATATGAAGAAAAATCATAAAATTCGGGCTCGGAAGCAAATATTTATATGATTTTTTACAAAACAAAGTCAGATATTACCTATTTTTGAAATGGATATTTTTGTTAAATCATTCATAAACATGCTTTGGGTCCTATAATTTCATAAACATGCTTTTGGACCTATACTATGGATAAAATATGATAAAAAATTATAAAATTCGTGCGCGGAAGCAAATATTTATATAATTTTTTACAAACATAAAGTCAGATTTTACCTATTTTTGATGAATACGTTTATAGCAGCTTATGCCACTATATATTATTATTTATAATATATATAATATATTTATTGTTTAAGAAAAGTATCTTATACAACGGATTGACAACATATAATCAATTCATATAAATATAAATATATGTATATAGAAAGACAGAAGAGTAACAACATATTACATTTCAGTAATTAATATTAGAAAACGATATACGATATACGTACAAGTTTAACAAGTGTAATTTAAGTCAATTCAATATAGCAAACAACAAAGTTTAATACGAGTATTTTAGGTGTTCCATTTCAATGACTACCATTTTAAATTATTCATTTAAACAGAAACTACGTAGCTTCATAGCGCTTATGGTATAGTAGAATATATTATTGGCTTTTTCAATATAAGTGATATTTAGAAGTTCTTTTATATCTGACAAATTGTTTATGTACTTTTTTATGAAGTTATTTCTGAGTGGGGCGTAGATTGGACACTCTGTAAAAAAGTGGAAGTTATCTTCTAGTTTGTTCAAGTTACATAATGGACATATATTATTTGCGTCCAACTCATATTTAATATTCTTATAAAATATTCTTAGCTCTCTTTTATTGCTAAGTCTTATCTGACACAGTATCCGCATTATTACAATAGGAATTTTAAAATTTAAATAGGTTTTTCTCACAACGTTTGTTTTCAATTGTTTATATATTTCACTATATCTAGAAATTTCTAGGTTATTTTGATCAGTTTGCTGCAGTGCTATAGAAAATTTATCAATTATTTTAGATATTACTAGTTTATTTATACGTTGGTTATTCCATACGTACTCAAAATCTAACTTTATTAGGAATAATTTTAGCTGACTGCACCAATTATATGCCTCTTTATTACTGTCTGTCTTGTCCAAAACTAGCAGCCTGTTATATAGCATTTTGGAAAACCTGTTGCTCTCCATGTTTAATAACTTTTCCCACCATTTTAAAATTCTTTTCCAAATCGCTACAGCTGTATGGTTAGTTCCGGTTTCGAGTCTCACCATATGATTGGGCGTGTTTATTGAGCAGTGCAGAAAACTTTTCAAAAATTTAATTTGGCATTTTTCAATATTTTCTATCTGATGAAGAGCCCACACTTCTGATGCGTATAAGGAAATTGCATTAATAACGGTGTTTAACAGCATATGTTTTTCATTCCATGTTTCTGATTTACCTTTAGTAAGAGCATTTTTTATTATTTGAATTGTAGTTGAAGTTTTTTTGGTTATATTTTTTGCTGTTACGTTAAATTTCCCCGAACAAGAAAAAACTACCCCTAGATAACAAAATTCATTAACAATTTCAATTTTTTGATTATCATAGCGGAAGGTATGCTTTCTAGGAGGTCTACGTCCTTTGTGAAATATTAACACTTTAGTCTTTGCCGTATTAACTGTAAGTGAGTTTTTTATACAGTAAGAGTGTAAAGCAGATAACTTATTCTGGACATCAATCGGTGAATCACAAAGAATACCCATGTCGTCAGCATATGCTAACATCAGAAGATCATATACACCGTCTACATTGAGGCCTTTTAAATTTAGTGCTCTAAAGTGTTCTTCCATGTCATTTATAAATAGTGAGAATAAGAGAGGACTTAATATCTCTCCTTGCAAAACCCCCTCAGTTATGTTTATACTATTACCGAGATTTTGATTTAATTTGATTTTAAAACACACTAGTTTGTATAAATTTTGCAATATTCTAATAATTTTTATACTGATACCAATAGCGTATAATTTATGCCAGAGTAGCTCGTGATTAACCGAGTCGAAAGCGCGTTTGAAATCAATAAAGATACAATATGTGTTACACTTTCTAAGGCGTAATCTAAGATTTGCTATTGTAGACAAACAAAAGATATTATCAACTGTGCTCCTATTTTTCCTGAAGCCTGCTTGATTTTCACACAGTATCCCTCGTTCCTCTACCCAGGATTGAAGTCTGTCTTGTATCATTTGGGTAAATAATTTACATATGCTATTTACTAGGGCTATCCCTCTATAATTAAAAGGATTAGTTTTATCCCCTTTTTTATGAATTAAGACTAGCTGAATTAATGACCATGACTTAGGAATGTTTCCGGTATTTAAAATAGTGTTGAAAAGATTTAAAATGTAGTGCTCTCAATTTGGCGATAAATTTTTATAGAATTCGTTCCCAATTCCATCTTCTCCTGGTGTTTTATTTTGTTTACATTTAGTTATGCTCAGATGAAGTTCATCTAAGCTAAATTCAATATCTAAAAGAGGATCAAAATATCCGTAATAAGATAATGCATATGGATCAGATGCAGTATGGGATAAGTAAATTTGATTGAAAAAATTTTCCCATTGATAAAGTTCAATTTCATTTGCATTTTTTGGCCTAGTGCGTAAAGAATTTATTGTTTGCCAGAAGGTAATGCTATCTTTAATATTAGAAAGAGCTTCTTTGATATTATTATCATATTCTTTTTTATATTTATTTAAGGTTTGCCGATATTGCTTTTTGGCTGCCAAATATTCATCTAAGTTTACGTTACTAGCACATTTTTTAAAATTTTTTAAACACTGGAGAGCACTTTTTTTGGCACGGTAACATTCATCGTTAAACCACGGTTTTAGTTTCCTAGAATTATTAAAATTAGGAGATTTTACTATATGGATCATGCTTGATTGAGCAGCTGCTTCTTTAAGAGCAGATATCAAATTTTCATTGAGTTCATCAACATTATTGCTATAAAAATATATATTACTTAATTGTTCAAGGTTATTTCGAAATATTTGTGCCATAGCAGCATTAAATTTGAATTTTATGTTATAAGTATCATGTTTAATTGTTTCGTTATTTGTGATATTTATTTTATCATCGCTCCCCGTAGATACTAAACAGATACTGTGTGGAGATCCTGCTAGTGTATTTTCAATATCAAAAGTGTTGACTGTTTCGATAAAGTTTAGATTAGCCCAAATTAAATCTATTGTGCTCTTCCCCAGCGTACTTAAAAACGTATACGAACCTGGTATATCCCCTGTAGTGCGACCATTAAGTACGTACAGCCCTGCATATTCCATTAATTGTACTAGTTTTATACCTCGATTGTTAGTTTCGTTGCTGAGAGACTCTCTATAGCCGTATACATTTGTATTCAAAAATATATCATCTTCCAATTGATTAAGCTGCCCAATCTTGCCATTAAAGTCTCCTGCAATAATGATTTTATGATTATTATATACATTAGTAATAGAATTAACCGTTTCAGAAAATAAATCTAGTACTATACCACAATCTAGGTTAGGTTTCATGTAAACATTACCAATAATATATTTACCATGACTGCATGTTAGTTCTATGAATATCCACATGTTTGATTTATCTATCAAGTTAATTTTGAAAGATTTTTTATTTTTGACGAGTGTTATCAAGCCCCCGCTACCTCTCCCGCGATCTTTCTCTTTTATTGCTGTACTGTCAGTGACATTTAAATTAAATTCATTAAGGAATGGAGGTAATGTAGTAACAGATGAAGTACAAAATGTTTCAGATAGACAGATAACATCTGCTTTTAGAAGAAGGTATTCAGTTTCACTATTTAAATTAAAAATATTTTTATAACCATTAATATTCCAATATATAATATTTAATTTATTTTTGTTATCTACTTTCCTATTATTCCCTGGAGTTGAGGAATGCCCGTCCTTTACTTGTGCCTGATTGGTTGCTTGCTCGTCTTTATTGTCAATGTCAATGCTGCTGGTAGTTGTTTGTTGTGTCTCGAAAAAAATCCATCTTCAGTAAGGTATTATTTGAGTTTTGGCGCTTCACTGCAGGTTGTTGTGTTGGGGTGGACCCGTCGGATGAAATGCTAGCCCTTCCTCTTTTTTCTGATGTGGAAACATGTTGCACTGGCGTCTGTTCATATTTCTTCCCATTTACCCATAGAGTGTTGCCGCGTAATTTGGTACTTTTTCCTTCACCCTTACTTTTTTTCATTACACTGATAAAAATTTTCATTTCTTCTCTTTCTTTAGTTGTTAGGTCCACATTGACGTAAATTTTTGTACCTTTTAAATGCTTGCGATTTTTTAAAATTTCGTTTCTTATTTTCAGTGATGTAAGGGTTACTAGACTAGGTCTGCAACCATTTACATTATTATTTTTTGGGCCACGTCTGAAGGTGTTTTCGATCTCAGTAGACTGGATATTGACTTTTAATTTTTCCGTTATCATACGGAGAATAAGACTTTCCAGTTCAGATAGTGACGTTTCTATTTCATCGACCCCCTTAATAATAATGTTTTTTTGTTTGACTTGTTTTTCAAGCTTATATATGATTGCTTCTTGTTGACTGACTTTATCGAATAATTTTTGGACTTCTACGATGCAGGTATTTTGAGCAATTAATTTGTCTAGGTTTGCTTTAGTACTGCTTACATCTATTTTAATGTCGTCCAATTGATTTACTTTGCCAAATATTATTTTTAACATGGCTTTTTCATCTATATCATCCACGAGTGCCATTGGATATGATAGGTTAAGATCACCAGTTCTTTGTTTCGTAAAAGGTGATATATATTTTTTGTTGATATATGTTTTTGCACTACTTATTATATAGCTGGTGTTATTACATCTTTATGTAGTTTGATAATAGTTTTGTTAAAACAGTTTATCTTTTCTCTGTCAAAAACACGTCAGTCTGATACAAAGTCAGCGCTGCCAATCATATATTATTATTTATAAATAAATAATATTATATGCATTAAATATAATTTATAAATGGATTTTGGCAGAAGGGTCTAAACTTGTTTGAGCTAGTTGTTACTTGTTACCATTTTTTATCGCCTGGTTACGATATGTTCTTTTTTATTGGTATAACAACCTTCGCAACAAATAAGTTTTTTCTTGTCGCAAGCCGACTTGAACCCTTCATCAAAACAAACCAAGCCGACTTGCTACAATTACCCCTCCCTAAAAAAATGCATATATTTCAAAATATGAATACATTAAATAACAATAATTTTTAACTTAATTAATATACAAAATGTTGATACAAATATATAAAAGTAACATAAATTAACTCTATTAGATCCTTCCGTTGTCTTCACTACCTGTTCGCTGATAATTCTCGAAGTTCTGAAAATATAGCTGGTGCAGTTGCATAGTAATATGTATGACTTTGTGTTTTTTGTGGAGTAAAAAGAACAAAAATCGTATTAGTAGGCTGGTTTTAACCTGTCAATAGAAATGTTTTCATACTTACCATTTATGTCAATGGTAAAAAATTTTGGAAAACGTTTGATAATTTTATAAGGTCCATCATAATTTTGTTGTAGTGGTCTTTTAATAGCGTCATGTCTTATGGAGATATGTAAACAAGAGAATAAATTTGGATGGATAAAAGTTTTAGTATTTTGGTTTTTTGGAGGCCTAGCTTTAAGATATTGAAAATGTCTTTTTAATTTTTTAAGAAAAAAGGATAAGTCTACAGTAGAATCCGGTTTTGAGTCAAATTCTCCAGGAAGACGTAGACGTGTTCCATAGACTATCTCATCCGAACTACATTGAATGCTTTCTTTGAATGAGGTTCTAATACCTAATAAAACCAAAGGTAAATTTTCTACCCAATTATCAGGATAAGAACAGGCTTTCAATGAAGTTTTGAGTTGTCTGTGAAAACGTTCTATAATTCCATTTGACTCAGGATGATAGGATGTATTTCTAATATGTTTAGTTCCCAAAACTGATAACAATTCTAGAAAAAAATGAAATCCAAATTGTGCACCACGATCGGTAGTAATTGATGACGGTACACCGAATCTTGCTACCCAATTTTCTATAAAAGATCTTGCTATTGTATCTACCTTGGTATTTTGAAGTGGAATTGCCTCTGGCTATCGGGTATATCTGTCAATGCAAATAAATATCTTTTCTAAAAGGAAGTGGAATGTAAGGTCTTGCTGTTCCAGTAGTAACGTCACAAGTATGAGTCAATTGATTGTCTGCCAACAAAATTTCTTTGAATGAGAGAGATGTGTTTTTGTTTTTAAAAAAATTAATAGTGTCACTATCTGACTTTTGAAATTTAGCAATTTGATTGTAATTAATACTATCTCAATGGTTTAACGTATTAATAGAAATTCGTGATAACGCATCTGCAACCGTATTCTCCGAACCAGGTAGGTATATGTCTAATGTCATTAGTAAATTGTAATATGTAGTCCAGGTGACGTACTTCACGAGGGGAGTAAGTGTCTGATTTTTTAGGTAAAGAATATGTCAAAGCTTTATGATCTGTCAGAATGAAAAATTCACGTCCTTCTACAAAATACCGAAATTTTTTAATTGCCAAATACACCGCTAAAAGTTCTCTCCCAAACGTACTATAACGACAAGCTGCAGGTTGGAAACATGTTGAATAAAAAGCTATTGGATGCCAAGAGTTATCATAAAATTGCTGCAGTACAGTTCCTACCCCAGTATCCGAAGCATCGACCATAATACTAGTTTTCACATTATTTCGTGGAACTGTCAATGTAGTAAAATTAATCAGAGCGTTTTTGACATTTGAAAAAGCTTGATATTGTAATTCTGTCAAAACAATTTCTTTTGTACTCTTCGAATGATTATCAATTATTTGAGTTAAAGGTTTTAATATAATAGAACAATGAGGAATAAATCTATGATAAAAATTGACCTTCCCTAAAAATTCACGTAAAGCCTTTTGTGTTTTAGGAGGAGGAAAATTTTTCACAGCGTTAACTTTATCTTCTAAAGGTTCAATTTTGTTATTTGAAATATGATGGCCTAAAAATTCAATATTATCACATCCAAATTTGCATTTGTTAATATTTACTAATACTCCATAATCTTCTAAACGTTTAAAAATAATACTTAAATGTTTTTTATGGGATTCTACATTATTACTTGCAATTAATATATCATCAATATAAGCAAAACAGAAATCTAAGCCTTTAATTACCTCATTAATAAATCTTTGAAAAGTTTGCGCATAGTTTCGTAAACCAAAAGGCATAACAACATATTCGAATAGTCCGAAAGGAGTTGTAAGAACAGTTTTAGCAATTGAGTCTGGTTCCATAGGTATTTGATGATATGCCTTAACAAGGTCAATTTTAGAAATATTTCACAATTTTGTAAATTAATTATAAAATCTTGGATATGAGGAAGAGGGTACCTGTCAGGAACAGTAATGTTGTTTAGAGCTCTAAAATCACCACAAGGACGCCATTCATCTGGTTCCTTTTTCGGAACCATATGAAGGGGTGAAGACCAATTCCTATTAGCTGCCCGAATAATACCCATCTCCAGCATTTTATTAAATTCAGTTTGAGCTGCATTTAACCGATCTGGAGCCAATCTCCTTGGTTTAGCAAAAACTGGTAAACCATTTGTTATAATCGAATGCTTTACGTTACGTTTAATTTTACGATGAATATTGAATTCACTAGTTAAAGATGGAAATTTAGATAAAATTTGTTTAAAAGGACAAAAATTAACATTATTCGAAGAAATATTATTTATTTGACTATTAAAAAATGATAAATTTGCATCTATTAAACGTTTGTGTTTTTGATCAACCAATAAATTATAGTAACTTAAAAAATCTGCCCCCAAAATAGAATACTGAACATTAGCAATTATAAAATTCCAACTAAAAATTTTATTGAGATTAATGTCTATATTAATTTTGATACAACCAAATGTTGCAATTTGAGTGTTATTAACTGCTTGTAAAAGAAAAGGTTGTTTAATATATTGTTGTGTAGGATTTGTTGTAATGATACTAACCTCTGCATCAGTGTCAACAAGAAATCTATGACCAGAGAACCTGTCTTCAACGAACAGCAAGTGAGGAGAAAAGGAAGGTCTATTTCTGGAAAGGAGAGGCAAACTATTAATAACTTCAAAATTTTGATCTCAAAATTTTGACAAACGGTATGCGATCTAGAGGTAGAAGTCCAATTGCAAGGAGGTACACACTTCTTGGTTTTCGTCCCGTAGTGGAAATGATACCAACAGGAATCAGAAGAAATATCTCTATTTGATGCAGTAGAAAAATTATCTTTGGAGACAAGTTTGTGAGTAAACGTTTTATTTCCAACATCTCTTGTTTTAAATTTCGTATTTCGTCAGATCTCACATTCTCAGTGAATAAATGACATGACGATAAATTTAATATTTTATCAGCCATTTCCGCTTTTTCTTCCAAACTGCTTGATTGTACAGTAACAAGTGAAGTTTGAATATTAAGTGGCAATTTTTGTAAAAATAATTCTTCTAACAGAATAGGATCCATAACTTTATTTCCTAATAATTGCTTAATATATCTTAGCAATTGGGTGGGTTTTCTTCCTCCTAATTCAAGTTTCGAAAATAATATATTAAATCTTTCTTCTTCAGAAATTGTAAATCGTTTAATAAGTTCACATTTAACTGTAGTATACGGGTTTTGCGACGGACGATTATATATCAAGTCTCGAATTTCTATTGCTTGTTCCGGTTTCAAATTATTAATTAATTTAAGATATCTACTTATTTCTGATGTTATTCTGTGACTGTCAAACTCTGCTTCCACTTGCACAAACCAAAGTTCAGGATCAACGGGGTAGAAATCGAGTAACTTGAACGAGGAAGAAACAGCAGCAACTAATGGTGGTGCAGGAATAGAAACTTCATCTTGACCAAAATTCTCCATAGGCACAAACACAAATTCTCACACTTAGGGGTCACCAATTTTATAGCAGCTTATGCCACTATAATATTATTATTTATAAATAAATAATATTATATGCATTAAATATAATTTATAAATGGATTTTGGCAGAAGGGTCTAAACTTGTTTGAGCTAGTTGTTACTTGTTACCATTTTATATCGCCTGGTTACGATATGTTCTTTTTTATTGGTATAACAACCTTCACAACAAATAAGTTTTTTCTTGTCGCAAGCCGACTTGAACCCTTCATCAAAACAAACCAAGCCGACTTGCTACACGTTGTATATTGTAAGCTTCATTGGCTGGATTCTAGAATACCTACCACACTTGAAATAGCAATTTTCTTGTTGCAATGTTTTCTTTTACCTAATTTATGATGAAAAATTATGAAATTCGGGCGCGGAAGCAAATATTTATATGATTTTTTACAAAAATAAAGTCAGATTTTACCTATTTTTGATGAATACGTTGTATATAGTAAGCTTCATTGGCTAGATTTTAGAATACCTACCACACTTGAAATAGCAATTTTCTTGTTGCAATGTTTTCTTTTAGCTAAAATATGATAAAAATTTATAAAATTCGGGCGCGGAAGCAAATATTTATATCATTTTTTACAAAAATAAAGTCATATTTTACCTATTCTTGATGAATACGTTGTATATTGTAAGCTACTTGGCTAGCAACTTTCTTGTTGCAATGTTTTGTAACACGCTCGCTCTGCGGCTCCTCGTTTTAGAGGAAATTGTTTAAATAAATTAAGTAATATGCCAGCTGTACTTGCAGCTGGCGTAATAAAAGGACAATGGTAGAAAAACATACTATTGTAAATGTAGATTTTTGTAAGGTTTTAAGATTGCTTTTCGTTGGAACATTTGAGAGCAATAAAGTAAATGGTACTACATGGGGTTAAGGAAGCAATAAATTTTAAAAGCTAAATAGAAAAGGGCAGTTTTTGAGAATACAATGGGAAAGCAATCTTAAGATCACATTTCATGATTGACAGCGTCCGGCGACAAATACTTGGAGGTCTCGAAAAGTCCGTTAGAGATTTTTTTGCGTCTTCCAGCGTTGCCGCTCGGACGGGAGTCAGTTAATGAAACTAACGCTGTAAAATATTTGAAATGACCAATGAGGGTGTAAGAAACACCCCCTTATTGGGAAAAGTAGGGGTAAAATTATGCGAAGTTCCTTCCACATAATTTTATCTAAAAGAATTCTCTCCGCTGACTTCAAACTGAACAGATCTGAGTGATCTTCTTGTGACAGTCTTGCGAATCTTTCTAAATTTTGATAACTAAATTGTCTTAGTGACTTTAGATATTTTTGTGTTGTGTGTTGAAGCCGTCGTCGTCCGAGTCCAGATCGAACTTAATTAATTTTACTTATTTTAATTCATTTACTATTTTTAACTGTAGAGTCGTATAATATAAACTAATAAAGTGCTTCATCCGAGGCTGACCAGTGATGAATAGTAAGTAGAATTAACATTATTACTTTGGTAGTAGTAGTGTGAGGTGTTGAACCTAGGCTGATAGCATAGCAACTCTGAGGTCGCCCTATTTTTATTATATTAATTGTTGAGAGTCCAAATTGTTAGTATCGTTCTCCCATGTCACAAGAGTAGTTAAGTAATATTAAATTGTTGTTAATAATTGTGTGTGAATAAATTGTTATGTTGAGCAGTACTCTTTGAATTTAGAAACCCCTAATTATTCCTGTTGCGAATTAAGGTATTTTAGCAAATACCGTCACATATAAATTTTGTCGGAAGACAGCCGTGTCTGTCATCATTTTCTTTTGTCTGCTTCTATCGCGGCAGACTAATAAATTCGTGATAGTGGTGGCAGCGACCTTCGTTACCCTTGATCATTAATAAGTCTTGCATTAATATAATTAGTGGATTACTTTGGGTCAAGTAAATTTTCTAAGCACCCCTTGTATGTCAGGTATTAGATTTCGTCCTAGGCGACCGTACCTGTTACATATTTTGGTGGTAAAGCGCTGGGATCTAAATATTTTTAATACTTAAACCCTCTCATTCCAGTTAAGCCTTTTAAACCGAAAAAATTTAGTTTTCAAAATTGTAATAAACTACTGTGTGTTATTATTACATTTTGATTTTTGAGGTATTTGTAGAGTCAATATTTGCATTTGTTGAGAATAAGTACCTGTTGTGTTCATTTTATTTGGAAATTGGTAGTTGTCGTACTTGCAGAACGACAAAAGAGTTTTATATACGTAAGTAAATTCTGAGTGGATTTATTACGGTCAGTTAGATAGTCCCGAGCCCCTAAGTCGGTAGAAGTGTAAAGCAATAAAGAACTTTGTGTAGTTATTGCTTCATTGTTAATAAACTAAAGCAAGTAAAATGCCGAACACAACTGGTTCACCCGATTTGAGTAAAACAACTCGTTCACTCCAATTGAATGATCAACAGATGTTAGACTATTTAGTAGCAGTTTCATCCTTATCTGGGGTTAATATGAAAATTCCAACATTTTCGGGAAAATCAGATGAAAGCGTAATAGATTTTATAGACAAAATTGAGAATTGTAAAAATATTGGAAAATGGAGTTCAGATTATGTAATTAGTGTAGTAAAATTAAATTTACTTGGAGACGCGGCATGGTATATTAAAAATAATTCAAAAACTAGAGATTCGAAAGATTGGAAAATAATCAAAAGAGAATTATTGGAAAGATATCAACCCAAGCAAGACTCGAGAACGATACAAAGGGCATTTAATAGTTGCTATCAGAATAGGGACGAAACAATTTCAGCTTATGTATGTAGACTGCATGCGTTAAGTAATTGTTTTATGGAGAGCTTCGAAGATAATTCGGAAGGAGCGCGCGAAGATAATACGCGATATATAGAAAAACTGTTATTAAATCAATTTGTTTCGGGTATTTTACCACATTTACAAAGAGATGTGTTTTACGAAAATCCAAAAACTTTGGATAAAGCAGTAGAAGTTGCAAAGAAATCAGAATCGGCATTTAACATGATGCGTCGCGAGGATTCAGATTTTGTTAATAGAATAACAGTTAAAACTCCGGTCGAAAATGAAAGTACGCGAGGAAATGAATCAAATTTAACGGCATCAATTGATAAACTAATTCAAGTTTTAACTTTGAGTCACACGCAAAATGTGGAAAAGAACTTAGAAAAGAACACGCATAAAAACGAAAATAATCGAGAAAGGAGTCCAGAATCTAATTTTAGAAATAAAAGCCGTTGTTTTAATTGTCAAAAATTCGGACATTTTGCAAAAGATTGTCGTTACAATATAATATGTAAAAGATGTAATAAGCGCGGACACCAAGCAGATATTTGTCGTTCTATTATAAACCCGTCTAAGTTTCCAAAGAAGGGAATGAAAGAAATTACTTATAACAAAGATTTAAACTAGATATGGCCGCGGATGTTTGTCCCGATTCGCGCGGCCGTAGTAGAGAACCGCGAAAAAATGATTTAGTAACCACTCTCCCTAGTAGTAGAAAAAGTAACAAAGTAGAATTAGTTGTGAATGGTAGAAATTTAGAATTTTTAATTGATACTGGTGCATGCGTTAGTATTATCAAGCGGTATGTAGTTGAGGGACAGCGGTTGTTTCCAATCGCACGCACGCGTAGTATTGTAGGTATTTCTGGGAAGGAATTACCTGTAGTTGGGACTACAAGAGTAAAATTACATGTAGGTCGTAGTAGTATTTACCATAATTTTGTAGTGTGTGATAATAGTATAAATTTAGCTACCGACGGGATACTTGGTGTAGATTTTTTAACGGAGTATAAAGCTCAAATTAATTATGCATGTAATGAGATAGTAATTTGTTCGGAACGACTCGCGATTTCAACAATTACACAAGACACTAAAGATAAATTTGGAAGAAAGAAAAAGCGAATCTAGCAGAGAATCAGGAACTTTATGTTCCAAAATTAATCGAAAATCATTTTATTTCAGCACCTCGTACTGCGAATAACTATAAAACAAAAGGATCGTTAGGTTCTTTGTATGACACGGAAGTCCCAGTTCGCGATTATTTGTCGAGTACCAAGCAAGATACTCACGGGAGTATAAAGGCCCAACGTCGCGAAGAACATCGCGTACGGTTTAGCGACGAACAAGGTTCGCGAGTTAGAGAAGATACTCACGGGAGTATAAAGGCCCAACGTCGCGAAGAACATCGCGAAAGGTTTAGAAACGATCATGGTTCGCGAGTTAGGGAAGATACTCACAGGAGTATAAAGATTCAAAGTCCCGAAGAAAATCACGTACGATTGAGTAAAGAAAGTAATTCGCGTGATAATGAATTAAATCGCGAAGTAACGAAAACTAAAAATCGTGAAGAAAATCGAGAAACGGTTAGCGAGAAGAATGACTTGCATTGTAGGGAAATTAATCGGGAAGAAATCAAAATTGAAAGGCGAGATTGCACTAGCGAAAACAGTGACTCGTACAGTACAGAGGTCACTCACGATAGTTCAAAATTTTGTAATCGTGAAAGCAAAGAAAGTAATTTTGACGAAAGTAATAAAGCTGTAGGTACATGCCGTAAAAATGATGAAAATTTAAGTAATTCAAAAAGCGGATTGCAAAGTAACTTTATAGGTAGCAGCTCACTGTGTCAAAACAGTAGCTTAGAGAGAGATGGAACATCAGGTACAAGCCCTGAAGACGTATTGTTAAAGGAAAGTGTGCCAACAAGCAAATTGAAAAAGGTTCATTTCGAGGAAATTGTTAAGGTTGACCATAATGCGGTCGTTTCAAACGGTTCAGGCAATAATATGGAAATTACCGGAATTTCTTCGGAAGTTAAAATTGAAAATAGTACGGAAAATGCAAACAAGGATATAAGATCGGTTCGTATTAAAAATAATATTACAATACCTCCTAGGTCTGAAGCTGTGTGCTTAGCAGAGAGGAATGTTGGATTAAATGTTTTAAATAAAGCAGGATGTGTCTTAATCGAGCCAGTCGAACTGGAAATTCAAGGAGTTATAGCAGCTAGAGTGCTTGCTAGGAGCGATGAAACCGTGGTACCGGTAAAGCTCATGAATGTGTCGCAAGACAGTGTGTTTATCCCTGCTAAAACCATTGTGGGTTTTGAGGAAAATGTCAAAGAGGACATTAGTACGTTTAGCGAACCGAGTAGCGTAATAGCATCCGTACAAGAAGTAGATTTTCGAACCTTATTTCATTTAGATCACTTACCGAGTAACGATAGGCAAAAAGTTGAAAAAGTGTTATTAGAATACAAAGATATATTTATACAGCCGGGAGTAAAGTTAGGTTGTACATCGAAAGTAAAACATCGGATCATAACAGATGATGTTCATCCAATTGCAAAAAGGCCGTACCGTGTTCCATTCACGCAAAAAGAAACATTGCAAAAACAAATTGACGAATTGTTAAAAGACGGTATTATTGGGGATAGTGACTCACCTTGGTCAGCTCCTATTGTGTTAGTAAATCGAGAACTGTCGGACAGTTCGACGAAAGTTAGACTGTGTGTAGACTTTCGCGAGTTAAATAAAATAACGAAGAAAGATTTCTTACCGTTGCCGAATTTACAAGATACAATTTCGCATATGAATGGCGCTGCTTTATTTACAACCTTAGATTTAGCATCAGGGTATCACCAGGTAGAAATTGCCGAGGAAGATAAAGAAAAGACTGGGTTTAGTTCGCCGTGGGGGCATTATCAATGGAATAGAATGCCGTTCGGTTTATGTAATGCGCCAAGTACATTTCAAAGGCTGATGTATTGTGTACTAAGTGGATTAGTTGGGGAAAAATGTTATGTTTATTTAGATGATATATGCATATTTTCGGGAGATAATATAGAAGAACATTTAATCAAAATTAAAGACGTGTTTAATAGATTGCGGAAATTTAATTTAAAATTAAAACCTAGTAAATGTGAATTTGTACGTAGAGAAACCGCGTATTTAGGTCACATTATTTCGGCAGAAGGAGTCAAACCAGATCCGTCAAAAATAGAGGCAATAGAGAAATTTCCGACACCAAAAACCGTGAGAGACGTTAGGTCATTTTTGGGATTAGTAGGATTTTATCGTCGGTTTATACCTGATTTCGCAGAATCAGCGAAACCACTAACTACACTTTTAAAGAAAGATATTCCATTTAAATGGGAGACAGAAACAAAATTTGCGTTTGATAAATTGAGAAGCGCGTTAATTAAAGAACCGATATTAATATACCCCGATTTTAGTCAGCCATTTACATTAACAACGGACGCGTCAAATATTGCATTAGGTGCGATCTTGAGTCAAAATCGCAACGGAGTAGAACACCCAATTGCTTACGCGAGCCGTGTTTTAAATAAAGCCGAAACTAATTATCCAACAATACAAAAAGAATGTTTAGCAGTTATATGGGCAGTTAAATTTTTCAGATGTTATTTATACGGGAGAAAATTTACATTGATAACCGATCACAGTCCACTTCGCTGGTTAAATAAAGTAAACGACCCAAGTAGTCGATTGTTAAATTGGTCTTTAAAATTGTCGGAGTATGTATTTGATATTATACACAAACCGGGAAAATTAAATACTAATGCGGACACCTTGTCGCGTATAGAAATTAATTGCGTAGATAATTATAAGCCAATATGTGATCGGGAAACCATAAAATTAGAACAAGAAAAAGAGTTGAAATTAAATAAATTGTTAGAAAATGAACAAAATTCACAAATCTCAAAATTTTATAAAGACAGGGACGGATTAATTTATAAATTAAGAAATTCAAATGAGCGCGAAGATAGATTAGTGGTTGCAGCCACTATGGTAAATAAAATCATAAGGATTCATCATGATCTGTCGTATGCAGGTCATCCGGGTTTCGAAAAGACGTATAATTTGATTAAAAAGAAATTCTTTTGGGAAAATATGGGTAAGCAGATTAAGGAATATTGTGAGCGTTGTTTATCGTGTAACGAAAGAAAAACTTCGCCTCATCTAAGACCAGCACCCTTGCAACAGTTCAATGAACTTAGTAAACCTTTTGAGCGTACGGCTATGGACATTGTAGGTCCATTTGAAAGAACCAGTCGAGGTAACAAGTATATTTTAACTTTTATTGATGCGTTTACGCGTTATCCCGAGGCAATACGGATACCTGATGATAAAGCAGAGACAGTAGCTAATGTGTTTGTTTCGCATATTATTGCAAGGCATGGAGTACCTAAACAGCTTTTAACAGACAAAGGGACGAACTTTTTATCAAAACTATTTAAGAGCGTGTGTCATTTATTCGGTATAAAGAAATTACAAACAACCGCGTACCATCCTATGGGAAATGGGTGTATTGAACGATTTCATAGAACTTTTTCAGATACAATGTCGCATTATATTAGTAAAGATCATAAAGATTGGGATTTATGGATTCCGTACGTATTAATGGCTATAAGAAATTCGGTTCATAACTCAACGGGAGAAACACCATTCTTTTTAATGTATGGTCGGGAGTTTGAGATACCACTTGAAGATAATATAGAACCGTTAGATAAAAAGACTGATACAGATTACAGTCAGAGTATCGAAGAAAGAATTAAAGACGCGTATAAAATAGTAAAAGAACGAATTAGCAAAGCTCAAAGTAGGAATCAGGTTCAATACAATAAAAAGACCGCAGTCCGAAATTTTCAAGTTGGAGATTTAGTATTTCTACATAATGAAGTAGTTAAACAGGGATTAAGTAGAAAATTTGTGAAGCCATGGATAGGTCCGTATAAAATTAATAAACAAACTAGTCCGGTAAACTTTGTGACCCAGGACGTGGACGGAGGTAAAGAAATATTAGTAAATGTAAATCGGTTGAAATTATATGTGGAACCAAATCATAGTACTCTAGAAGTAAAGAAGAGTCCAGTTCCCCGCGTGATTGACATGAAAAAGTTTGATTACGTATATACGCCGCGTCAGAGCGATATTACTCAACGAGAGAGTGATAATACGATTAGCAGAACCGTAAGTTTAGAATCATTAAATGAACCGGGCGGAGTCACCGTAAATGTAGAGGCGGACGTGCATAGTCAACCCATAATTAATAATAATACCGGGCTAAGTGAAAATACCGAAACTCCGCGAAGTAGATATTCATTACGTAGTTACGGTCGGGTTCCAGATGAACCATGGGTAGCTAAAAGTCGGATATAGATCCGCAGTGTCATTGTAACATATTTGTTCTTGTGTTAATCATGTGTGATTGCAGTGTTCAGAGGTCTAGTGTTGCTCGTGTTAATGGGCTCAATAACAGCAGAAGATTCCATACCAGGGATGGACAAGGGACTTGTTTTTATTAAGGAGGAAGAGGTACTGCTAACCGGTGATAATTGGATCCTATCCACGGATATCAATCTATGTGATTGTCGGCTCGTGTTGGAGGCATTCGAAGATGTTCTACGCGATGTGATGAAGTTGGACGTTCGACTTGGAGAGGACATGGAATCATCTTTCAAGACTGCTTTAAATGATATAGTAAGTAGAGAGTTAGGAATTATTAGCAATGATGTAGCAAAATTGAAAGAGAAATTATATAATTTGTATAAAACAATTGCATCATATGAGGTAAAGAGAGGCAAACGAGGTCTTATTAATTTGGGCGGTAATATTTTGAAATTTTTGTTCGGTACCGCAGATAATGCTGATCTAGAAGATGTTAATGAGAAAATTACCGAGTTAAATCAAAAATCGGATGGTATTTTAAGTGTAATGAATGAGCAAGTAACCGTAGTAAAGAAATTACAAGATAACGATAAAATGATGAAAGAAAATTTCGCGAAATTAAAAACTGTTGTTGCATTATTAAATACCAAAGTAGATCAGATTTTTAAAGAAAAAGAAAGTTTACATTTTGATGCAAAATTGATTCAAAGTATAAATTTAAATTCGGCATTAAGAACGGCTGAATATATATTGAATGACGTTAAAGAAGTTATTTCGGATTTAGGCAATGCTTTAGAAGCAACTGCTTTACAGAAATTAAGTCCTGGCTTTATTAGTCCGAGTTTATTAAAGGAGGCATTAAATTCAATTAGAAATCAGTTACCTACGGGCTTGTCGCTAATAGTATCTGATTTCGATAAAAACGCATTTTTATATTACGATATCGCGAAGGTTAGAGCAGCATATTTTAACGAAACTCTAAGAATTTTTGTTACCATTCCGCTAAAAGCACCTGGTCGATATTTTAATGTATACCGTGCATTGCCGTTACCGTATGAATCAGGAGCCGAACATACTAAATTGGTCGTAGAGACATCAAATAATTATCTGGCATTATCAGAGGACGGACAATATTATATGGAAATGGACACTCAAGATTTATTAATGTGTAGAGATGGATTTATAAAAATTTGCCCGCCTTCAAAACCAATTAGAAAAATTTCGGTGTTATCTTGTTTAACCGCGTTATTCTTAGGTAATACAGACGCCGCGAGTAAACTTTGCAAACATAAAGTTGTCCTAGAATCAAAATCAGTCATGTATCGCTCTAAAAATAGTAATTCGTGGATATATAGCGTGCAAAGGGACTTACTAACAATTAGCTGCCCGAGTGAAATAGATCCTCAAAGATTTAATAGTACAAATGTTGTTTTAAAAGGAACGGGAATTGTCAATATTCCATCCACTTGTATAGCGCATAGTCAGAGTTACTTTTTATTACCTCAGTCGATTACCACGAGTAGTATGCAGTCGAGATATTATGATAATGTTATCGTACCACCATTGGAGACAAATATTTCACATGTTAGTAATTTTAGTAATAAAGGTGGATCAAAGGACGAAGTAAATGAATTGATTAAGACGATCAAATTAGATCAACTTAAGCTTGGGGTAGATGTAAATGATTGGCATTCGGAAATCCAGAATTTAAGAACGAGAAAAAGTCATAAATAAATTACTTACTATGGTTCGATTATATTGGGTGTTATTGGAGGAATTATATTGGCACTAATACTGATTTATAAAAAATGTCCTATTAATATTAAACCGTATGTAACAAGAACTGCACCTCGAACGGAAATAATTAGTTTAGCAGCACTAGAAGCTGGATCCTCTCGTACCAAATCTGCGGTACAAGAAAAGTTATTGCCTCAAGAACAAGTTCGTGCAAATAATGTTATTCACACTAGAATTCCCATTTTGTAATGTGTTATAAGAATAGTATGTATAATAGTTGCATGTTAGAATATAAAATTGTTAGGGCCAGTGATTCTGCCGTGGGGTTATGGTTTTAGGACTGCCCAGAGAGGCGCCCCGCAGAGGCCAATGATAGCTGTAACCACAGAAAGGACTACGGACGTACGACTCAAAAGGCGAAGATCATTGCGGTTTCCAGTCGAGGACAGGTACCGAAGAGCAGCGACCCTTGCCCAGGAGCTCGAGTATTACCAATAATAAGTAGTTGGGATAATAAATTATTTGCCCTTCAGGAAGATAATTTATTTTAAGGGGATAGGGAAGTTGTAACACGCTCGCTCTGCGGCTCCTCGTTTTAGAGGAAATTGTTTAAATAAATTAAGTAATATGCCAGCTGTACTTGCAGCTGGCGTAATAAAAGGACAATGGTAGAAAAACATACTATTGTAAATGTAGATTTTTGTAAGGTTTTAAGATTGCTTTTCGTTGGAACATTTGAGAGCAATAAAGTAAATGGTACTACATGGGGTTAAGGAAGCAATAAATTTTAAAAGCTAAATAGAAAAGGGCAGTTTTTGAGAATACAATGGGAAAGCAATCTTAAGATCACATTTCATGATTGACAGCGTCCGGCGACAAATACTTGGAGGTCTCGAAAAGTCCGTTAGAGATTTTTTTGCGTCTTCCAGCGTTGCCGCTCGGACGGGAGTCAGTTAATGAAACTAACGCTGTAAAATATTTGAAATGACCAATGAGGGTGTAAGAAACACCCCCTTATTGGGAAAAGTAGGGGTAAAATTATGCGAAGTTCCTTCCACATAATTTTATCTAAAAGAATTCTCTCCGCTGACTTCAAAGTGAACAGATCTGAGTGATCTTCTTGTGACAGTCTTGCGAATCTTTCTAAATTTTGATAACTAAATTGTCTTAGTGACTTTAGATATTTTTGTGTTGTGTGTTGAAGCCGTCGTCGTCCGAGTCCAGATCGAACTTAATTAATTTTACTTATTTTAATTCATTTACTATTTTTAACTGTAGAGTCGTATAATATAAACTAATAAAGTGCTTCATCCGAGGCTGACCAGTGATGAATAGTAAGTAGAATTAACATTATTACTTTGGTAGTAGTAGTGTGAGGTGTTGAACCTAGGCTGATAGCATAGCAACTCTGAGGTCGCCCTATTTTTATTATATTAATTGTTGAGAGTCCAAATTGTTAGTATCGTTCTCCCATGTCACAAGAGTAGTTAAGTAATATTAAATTGTTGTTAATAATTGTGTGTGAATAAATTGTTATGTTGAGCAGTACTCTTTGAATTTAGACCCCTAATTATTCCTGTTGCGAATTAAGGTATTTTAGCAAATACCGTCACATATAAATTTTGTCGGAAGACAGCCGTGTCTGTCATCATTTTCTTTTGTCTGCTTCTATCGCGGCAGACTAATAAATTCGTGATAGTGGTGGCAGCGACCTTCGTTACCCTTGATCATTAATAAGTCTTGCATTAATATAATTAGTGGATTACTTTGGGTCAAGTAAATTTTCTAAGCACCCCTTGTATGTCAGGTATTAGATTTCGTCCCAGGCGACCGTACCTGTTACAGTTTTCTTTTAGCTAAAATATGATGAAAATTCATAAAATTTGGGCGCGGAAGCAAATATTTATATGATTTTTTACAAAAATAAAGTCAGATTTTACCTATTCTTGAAATGGATAGTTTTGTTAAAACATTCATAAACATGCTATTGGACCTATACTATGGATAATTTTAGCATTGGACATGCAAAAGTGACCATAACTTGGTACCAATCAGATAATGAACATTTAATTTTTGGGTGTCATTTTAATGAATACGTTGTATATTGTTAGCTACATGGGCTGGATTCTAGAATACCTACCACACTTGAAATATCAATTTTCTTGTTGCAATGTTTTCTTTTAGCTAAAATATGATGAAAAATCATAAAATTCGGGCGCGGAAGCAAATATTTATATGATTTGTTACAAAAATAAAGTCAGATTTTACCTATTCTTAAAATGGATATTTTTGTTAAAACATTCATAAACATGCTTTTGGACCTATACTGTGGATAAAATATGAAAAAAAAATTATAAAATTCGAGCGCGGAAGCAAATATTTGTATGATTTTTTACAAAAATAAAGTCAGATTTGACCTATTTTTGATGATTACGTTGTATATTGTAAGCTACAAGGCTGGATTCTAGAGTACCTACCACACTTGAAATAGGAATTTTCTTGTTGCAATGTTTTCTTTTGCCTAAGTTATGATGAAAAATCATAAACTTCGGGCGCGGAAGCAAATATTTATATGATTTTTTACAAAAATTAAGTCAGATTTTACCTGTTTTTGAAATGGATATTTTTGTTAAAACATTCATAAACATGCTTTTGGACCTAATCTATGGATAAAATATGATGAAAAATTATAAAATTCGGGCGCGGAAGCAAATATTTATATAATTATTTACAAAAATAAAGTCAGATTTTACCTATTTTTGATGAATACGTTGTATATTGTAAGCTTCATTGGCTTTATTCTAGAATACCTACCACACTTGAAATAGCAATTTTCTTGTTGCAATGTTTTTTTTTTACCTAAATTACGATGAAAAATCATAAAATTCTGGCGCGGAAGCAAATATTTATATGATTTTTTACAAAAATAAAGTCAGATTTTTGATGAATACGTTGTATATTGTAAGCTTCATTGGCTGGATTCTAGAATACCTACCACACTTGAAATAGCAATTTTCTTTTTGCAATGTTTTGCTTTACCTAAATTATAATGAAAAATCATAAAATTCAGGCGCGGAAGCAAATATTTATATGATTTTTAAAAAAATAAAGTCAGATTTTACCTATTCTAGAAATGGATATTTTTGTTAAAACATTCATAATCATGCTTTTGGACCTATACTGTGGATAAAATATGATAATAATTTATAAAATTCAGGCGCGGAAGCAAAAATTTATATGATTTTTTACAAAAAAAAAGTCAGATTTTACCTATCTTTGATGAATACGTTATATATTGTAAGCTACATGGGCTGGATTCTAGAATACCTAACACACTTGAAATAGCAATTTCTTGTTGCAATGTTTTCTTTTAGCTAAAATATGATGAAAAATCATAAAATTCGGGCGCGGAATCAAATATTTATATGATTTTTTACAAAAAAAAGTCAGAATTTACCTATTTTTCAAATGGATATTTTTGTTAAAACATTCATAAAAATGCTTTTGGACCTATACTATGGATATTATATGATGAAAAATTATAAAATTCGGGCGCGGAAGCAAAAATTTATATAATTTTTTACAAAAATAAAGTCAGATTTTACCTATTTCTGATGAATACGTTGTATATTGTAAGCTTCATTGGCTGGATTCTAGAATACCTACCACACTTGAAATAGCAATTTTCTTGTTGCAATGTTTTCTTTTACCTAAATTATGATGAAAAATTATAAAATTCGGGCGCGGAAGCAAATATTTATATGATTTTTTACAAAAATAAAGTCAGTTTTTACCTATTCTTGAAATGGATATTTTTGTTAAAACATTCATAAACATGCTTTTGGACCTATACGATGGATAATTTTAGCATTGGATATGCAAAAGTGACCATAACTTGGTACCAATCAGATAATAAATATTTAATTTTCAGGTAACATTTCAATGAATACGTTGTATATTGTAAACTACATGGGCTGGATTCTAGAATACCTAACACACTTGAAATAGCAATTTTCTTTAAGCAATGTTTTCTTTTAGCTAAAATATGATGAAAAATCATAAAATTCGGGCACGGAAGCAAATATTTACATGAGTTCTTACTAAAATAAAGTCAGATTTTACCTATTTTTGAAATAGATATTTTTGTTAAAACATTCATAGACATGCTTTTGGACCTATACTATGGATAAAATATGATGAAAAATTATAAAATTCGGGCGCGGAAACAAATGTTTATATAATTTTTTACAAACTAAAGTCAGATTTTACCTATTTTTGACGAATACGTTGTATATTGTAAGCTTCATTGGCTGGATTCTAGAATACCTTCCACACTTGATATAGCAATTTTCTTGTTGCAATGTTTTCTTTTACCTAAATGATGATGAAAAATCATAAATTTCGGGCACGGAAGCAAATATTGATATGATTTTTTACAAAAACAAAGTCAGATTTTACCTATTCTTGAAATGGAGATTTTTGTTAAACATTCATAAACATGCTTTTGGACTTATACTGTGGATAAAATATGATGAAAAATTATAAAATTCGGGCGCGGAAGCAAATATTTATATGATATTTTACAAAAAAAAGTCAGACTTTACCTATTTTTGATGAATACGTTGTATATTGTAAGCTACATGGGCTGGATTCTAAAATACCTACCACACTTGAAATAGCAATTTTCTTGTTGCAATGTTTTCTTTTACCTAAATTACGATGAAAAATCATAAAATTCTGGCGCGGAAGCAAATATTTATATGATTTTTTACAAAAATGAAGTCAGATTTTACCTATTCTTGAAATTTATATTTTTGTTAAAACATTCATAAACATGCTTTTGGACCTTTACTGTGGATTATATTTGATAAAAAATTATAAAATTCGGGCGCGGAAGCAAATATTTATATGATTTTTTACAAAAATAAAGTCTGATTTTACCTGTTTTTGAAATGGATATTTTTGTTAAAACATTCATAAACATGCTTTTTGACCTATACTATGGATAAAATATAATAAAAAATTATATAATTCGGGCGCGGAAGCAAATACTTATATAATTTTTTACAAAAATAAAGTCAGATTTTACCTATTTTTGATGAATACGTTGTATTTTGTAAACTTCATTGGCTGGATTCTAGAATACCTACCTCACTTGAAATAGCAATTTTCTTGTTGTTGCTTCCGCGTCCGAATTTTATAATTTTTCATCATATTTTATCTATAGTATAGGTCCAAAAGCATGTTTATGAATGTTTTAACAAAAATATTCATTTTAAAAATAGGTAAAATCTGATTATTTTTGTAAAAAATCATATAAATATTTGCTTCCGCGCCCGAATTTTATAATTTTTCATCATATTTTAACTAAAAGAAAACATTGCAATAAGAAAATTGCCAATTCAAGTGTGGTAGGTATTCTAGAATCCAGCACATGTAGCTTACAATTTACAACGTATTCATTAAAAATAGGTAAAATCTGAATTTATTTTTGTAAAAAATTATATAAATATTTGCTTCCGCGCCCGAATTTTATAATTTTTCATCATATTTTATCTATAGTATAGGTCCAAAAGCATGTTTATGAATGTTTTAACAAAAGTATCCATTTCAAAAATAGGTAAAATGTGACTTTATTTTTGTAAAAAATCATATAAATATTTGCTTCCGCGCCCGAATTTTATATTTTTTCATCATATTTTGCTAAAAGAAAACATTGCAACAAGAAAATTGCTATTTCAAGTGTGGTGGTATTCTAGAATCCAGCCAATGAATCTTACAATATGCAATGTATTCATCAAAAATATGTAAAATCTGACTTTATTTTTGTAAAAAATCATATAAATTTCTGCTTCCGCGACCGAATTTTATAATTTTTCATCATATTTTACCTAAAAGAAAACATTGCAACAAGAAAATTGCTATTTCCAGTGTGGTATGTATTCTAAAATCCAGCCCATGTAGCTTAAAATATACAACGTATTCATTAAAAATAGGTAAAATCTGACTTTATTTTTGTAAAAAATCATATAAATATTTGCTTCCGCGCCCGAATTTTATAATTTTTCATCATATTTTATCTATAGTATAGGTCCAAAAGCATGTTTATGAATGTTTTAACAAAAGTATCCATTTCAAAAATAGGTAAAATGTGACTATATTTTTGTAAAAAATCATATAACTATTTGCTTCTGCGACCGAATTTTATAATTTTTCATCATTATTTTGCTAAAAGAAAACATTGCAACAAGAAAATTGCTATTTCCTGTTGGTATGTATTCTAGAATCCAGCCCATGTAGCTTACAATATACAACTTATTCATCAAAAATAGGTAAAATCTGACTTGATCTTTGTAAAAAATTATATAAATATTTGCTTCCGCGCCCGAATTTTATAATTTTTCATCATATTTTATTTATAGTATAGGTCCAAAAGCATGTTTATGAATGTTTTAACAAAAATATCTATTTCAAAAATAGGTAAAATCTGACTTTATTTTTGTAAAAAATTATATAAATCTTTGCTTCCGCGTCCGAATTTTATAATTTTTCATCATACTTTATCCATAGTATAAGTCCAAAAGCATGTTTATGAATGTATTAACAAAAATATTCATTTCAAAAATCTGACTTTATTTTTGTAAAATATATAAATATTTACTTCCGCGCCCGAATTTCATAATTTTTCATCATATTTTATCCATAGTATAGGTCCAAAAGCATGTTTATGAATGTTTTAACAAAAATATCCATTTCAAAAATAGGTAACATCTGACTTTATTTTTGTAAAAATTCATATAAATATTTGCTTCCGCGCTCGAATTTTATGATTTTTCATCATATTTTAGCTAAAAGAAAACATTTCTACATGAAAATTGCTATTTCAATTGTGGTAGGTATTCTAGAATCCAGCCCATGTAGCATACAATGTACAACGTATTCATCAAAAATAGGTAAAATATGACTTTATTTTTGTAAAAAATCATATAAATATTTGCTTCCGCGCCCGAATTTTATAATTTTTCATCATATTTTATCCATAGTATAGGTCCAAAAGCATGTTTATGAATGTTTTAACAAAAATATCCATTTTAAAAATAGGTAAAATCTGACTTTATTTTTGTAAATAATCATATAAATATTTGCTTCCGCGCCCGAATTTTATAATTTTTCATCATATTTTAACTAAAAGAAAACATTGCAATTAGAAAATTGCTATTTTAAGTGTGGTAGGTATTCTAGAATCCAGCCCATGTAGCTTACAATATACAACGTATTCATTAAAAATAGGTAAAATCTGAATTTATTCTTGTAAAAAATCATATAAATATTTACTTCCGCGCCCGAATTTCATAATTTTTTTATCATATTTTATCCATAGTATAGGTCCAAAAGCATGTTTATGAATGTTTTAACAAAAATATCCATTTCAAAAATAGGTAAAATCTGACTTTATTTTTGTAAAAATTCATATAAATATTAGCTTCCGCGCTTGAAGTTTATGATTTTTCATCATATTTTAGCTAAAAGAAAACATTGCTACATGAAAATAGCTATTTCAATTGTGGAAGTTATTCTAGA
Organism: Stenolophus ochropezus; assembly: GCA_035578165.1. Taxonomy (NCBI): domain Eukaryota; kingdom Metazoa; phylum Arthropoda; class Insecta; order Coleoptera; family Carabidae; genus Stenolophus; species Stenolophus ochropezus. The sequence continues at coordinate 8,000 of JAQOWZ010000279.1, read as the reverse complement.
AACCAGCCCATGTAGCTTACAATATACACCGTATTCATGAAAAATAGGTAAAATCTGACTTTATTTTTGTAAAAAATCATATAAATATTTGCTTCTGCGCCCGAATTTTATAATTTTTCATTATATTTTTTCCATAGTATAGGTCCAAAAGCATGTTTATGAATGTTTTAACAAAAATATCCAATTCGAAAATAGGTAAAATCTGACTTTTTTTTTTGTAAAAAATCATATAAATATTTGCTTCCGCGCCCGAATTTTATGATTTTTCATCATAATTTAGGTAAAAGAAAACATTGCAACAGAAAAATTGCTATTTCAAGGATGGTAGGTATTCTAGAATCCAGCCCATGTAGCTTACAATATACAACGTATTCATTAAAAATAGGTAAAATCAGACTTAATTTTTGTAAAAAATCATATAAATATTTGCTTCCGCGCCCGAATTTTATAATTTTTCATCATATTTTATCCATAGTATAAGTCCAAAAGCATGTTTATGAATGTATTAACAAAAATATTCATTTCAAAAATCCTACTTTATTTTTGTAAAATATCATATAAATATTTGTTTCCGCGCCCGAATTTTATGATTTTTCATCATAATTTAGGTAAAAGAAAACAATGCAACAGGAAAATTGCTATTTCAAGGGTGGTAGGTATTCTAGAATCTACCCAATGAAGCTTACAATATACAACGTATTCATCAAAAATAGGTAAAATCTGACTTAATTTTTGGAAAAAATTATATAAATACTTGCTTCCGCGCCCGAATTTTATAATTTTTCATCATATTTTATCCATAGTATAAGTCCAAAAGCATGTTTATGAATGTATTAACAAAAATATTCATTTCAAAAATCTTACTTTATTTTTGTAAAATATCATATAAATATTTGTTTCCGCGCCCGAATTTTATGATTTTTCATCATAATTTAGGTAAAAGAAAACATTGCAACAGGAAAATTGCTATTTCAAGGGTGGTAGGTATTCTAGAATCCAGCCAATGAAGCTTACAATATACAACGTATTCATTAAAAATAGGTAAAATCTGACTTAATTTTTGTAAAAAATTATATAAATATTTGCCTCCGCGCCCGAATTTTATAATTTTTCATCATATTTTAGCTAGAAGAAAACATTGCAATAAGAAAATTGCTATTTTCAGTGTGGTATGTATTCTAGAAACCAGCCCATGTAGCTTACAATATACACTCTGAGATAGCGCGTTAGGTAAAATCTGACTTTATTTTTGTAAAAAATCATATAAATATATGCTTCCGCGCCCGAATTTTATAATTTTTTATCATATTTTATCCATAGTATAGGTCCAAAAGCATGTTTATGAATGTTTTAACAAAAATATCCATTTTAAAACTTTGTAAAATCTGACTTTATTTTTGTAAAAAATCATGTAAATATTTGCTTCCGCGCCCGAATTTTATGATTTTTCATCATATTTTAGCTAAAAGAAAACATTGCTACATGAAAATAACTATTTCAATTGTGGTAGGTATTCTAGAAACCAGCCCATGCAGCTTACAATATACACCGTATTCATGAAAAATAGGTAAAATCTGACTTTATTTTTGTAAAAAATCATATAAATATTTGCTTCTGCGCCCGAATTTTATAATTTTTCATCATATTTTTTTTTAGTATAGGTCCAAAAGCATGTTTATGAATGTTTTAACAAAAATATCCATTTCGAAAATAGGTAAAATCTGACTTTATTTTTGTAAAAAATCATGTAAATATTTGCTTCCGCGCCCGAATTTTATGATTTTTCATCATACTTTAGGTAAAAGAAAACATTGCAACAGGAGAATTGCTATTTCAAGGATGGTAGGTATTCTAGAATCCAGCCCATGTAGCTTAAAATATACAACGTATTCATTAAAAATAGGTAAAATCTGGCTTTATTTTTGTAAAATATCATGTAAATATTTACTTCCGCGCCCGAATTTCATAATTTTTCATCATATTTTATCCATAGTATAGGTCCAAAAGCATGTTTATGAATGTTTTAACAAAAATATCCATTTCAAAAATAGGTAAAATCTGACTTTATTTTTGTAAAAATTCATATAAATATTTGCTTCCGCGCTCGAATTTCATGATTTTTCATTATAATTTTGCTAAAAGAAAACATTGCTACATGAAAATAGCTATTTCAATTGTGTTAGGTATTCTAGAAACCAGCCCATGTAGCTTACAATATACACCGTATTCATGAAAAATAGGTAAAATCTGACTTTATTTTTGTAAAAAATCATATAAATATTTGCTTCTGCGCCCAAATTTTATAATTTTTCATCATATTTTTTCCATAGTATAGGTCCAAAAGCATGTTTATGAATGTTTTAACAAAAATATCCATTTCGAAAATAGGTAAAATCTGACTTTATTTTTGTAAAAAATCATATAAATATTTGCTTCCACGCCCGAATTCTATGATTTTTCATTATACTTTATTGAAAAGAAAACATTGCAACAGGAAAATTGCTATTTCAAGGATGGTAGGTATTTTAGAATCCAGCCCATGTAGCTTACATTATACAACGTATTCATTAAAAATAGGTAAAATCTGACTTTATTTTTGTAAAAAATCATATAAATATTTGCTTCCGTGCCCGAATTTTATAATTTTTCATCATATTTTATCCATAGTATAATTACAAAAGCATATTTATGAATGTTCTAACAAAATATTCATTTAAAAAATAGGTAAAATCTGACTTTATTTTTGTAAAATATTATATAAATATATGTATCCGCGACCGAATTTTATGATTTTTTATCATAAATTAGGTAAAAGAAAACATTGCAACAAGAAAATTGCTATTTCAATTGTGGCAGGTATTCTAAAATCCAGCCAATAAAGTTTGCAATATACAACGTATTCATGAAAAATAGGTAAAATCTGACTTTATTTTTGTAAAAAATCATATAAATATTTGCTTCTGCGCCCGAATTTTATAATTTTTCATCATATTTTTTCCATAGTATAGGTCCAAAAGCATGTTTATGTATGTTTTAACAAAAATATCCATTTCGAAAATAGGTAAAATCTGACTTTATTTTTGTAAAAAATCATATAAATATTTGCTTCCGCGCCCGAATTTTATGATTTTTCATTATACTTTAGGGAAAAGAAAACATTGCAACAGGAAAATTGCTATTTCAAGGATGGTAGGTATTCTAGAATCCAGCCCATGTAGCTTGCAATATACAACGTATTCATTAAAAATAGGTAAAATCTGACTTTATTTTTGTAAAAAATCATATAAATATTTGCTTCCGCGCCCGAATTTTATAATTTTTCATCATATTTTATCCATAGTATAAGTCCAAAAGCATGTTTATGAATGTATTAACAAAAATATTCATTTCAAAAATCTTACTTTATTTTTGTAAAATATCATATAAATATTTGTTTCCGCGCCCGAATTTTATGATTTTTCATCATAATTCAAGTAGAAGAAATAATTGCAACAGGCAAATTGCTATTTCAAGTGTGGTAGGTATTCTAGAATCCAGCCAATGAAGCTTACAATATACAAAGTATTCATCAAAAATAGGTAAAATCTGACTTAATTTTTGTAAAAAATTATATAAATATTAGCTTCCGCGCCCGAATTTTATAATTTTTCATCATATTTTATCTATAGTATAGGTCCAAAAGCATGTTTATGAATGTTTTAACAAAAGTATCCATTTCAAAAATAGGTAAAATGTGACTTTATTTTTGTAAAAAATCATATAAATATTTGCTTCCGCGCCCGAATTTTATAATTTTTCATCATATTTTAGCTAAAAGAAAACATTGCAACAAGAAAATTGCTATTTCAAGTGTGGTGGTATTCTAGAATCCAGCCAATGAATCTTACAATATGCAATGTATTCATCAAAAATAGGTAAAATCTGACTTTATTTTTGTAAAAAATCATATAAATTTCTGCTTCCGCGACCGAATTTTATAATTTTTCATCATATTTTAGCTAAAAGAAAACATTGCAACAAGAAAATTGTTATTTCCAGTGTGGTATATATTCTAGAATCCAGCCCATGTAGCTTACAATATACAACGTATTCATTAAAAATAGGTAAAATCTGACTTTATTTTTGTAAAAAATCATATAAATATTTGCTTCCGTGCCCGAATTTTATAATTTTTCATCATATTTTATCCATAGTATAAGTACAAAAGCATATTTATGAATGTTCTAACAAAATATTTATTTAAAAAATAGGTAAAATCTGACTTTATTTTTGTAAAATATCATATAAATATATGTATCCGCGCCCGAATTTTATGATTATTCATCATAAATTAGGTAAAAGAATACATTGCAACAAGAAAATTGCTATTTCAATTGTGGTAGGTATTCTAGAATCCAGCCAATAAAGTTTGCAATATACAACGTATTCATCAAAAATAGGTAAAATCTGACTTAATTTTTGTAAAGAATTATATAAATATTTGCTTCCGCGCCCGAATTTTATAATTTTTTATTATATTTTATAAATAGTATAGGTCTAAAAGCATGTTTAGGAATGTTTTAACAAAAATATCCAATTCAAAAATAGGTAAAATCTGACTTTATATTTGTAAAAGTCATATAAATATTTGCTTCCGCGCCCGAATTTTATAATTTTTCATCTTATTTTTACTAAAAGGAAACATAGCAACAAGAAAATTGCTATTTCAAGTGTGGTAGGTATTCTAGAATCTAGGCCAGGTAGCTTACAATATACAACGTATTTATCAAAAATAGGAAAAATCTGACTTTTTTTTTGTAAAAAATCATAGAAATATTTGCTTCCGCGCCCGAATTTTATGATTTTTTATCATAATTTAGGTAAAAGAAAACATTGCAACAAGAAAATTGCTATTTCAAGTGTGTTAGGTATTGTAGAATCCAGCCCATGTAGCTTACAATATACAACGTATTTATCAAAAATAGGAAAAATCTGACTTTTTTTTTGTAAAAAATCATAGAAATATTTGCTTCCGCGCCCGAATTTTATAATTTTTCATCATATTTTATCCACAGTATAGGTCCAAAAGCATGTTTATGAATGTTTTAACAACAAGAATAGTTAAAATCTGACTTTATTTTTGTAAAAAATCATATAAATATTTGCTTCCGTAACCGAAATTTATGATTTTTCATCATAATTTAGGTAAAAGAAAACATTGCAACAAGAATATTGCTATTTCAAGTGTGGTAGGTATTCTTGATTCCAGCCAATGAAGCTTACAATATACAACGTATTCATCAGAAATAGGTTAAATCTGACTTTTTTTGTAAAAAATTATATAAATATTTGCTTTCGCGCCCAAATTTTATAATTTTTCATTATATTTTATCCACAGTATAGGTCCAAAAGCATGTTTATGAATGTTTTAACAAAAATATCCATTTCAAGAATAGGTAAATTCTGACTTTATTTTTGTAAAAAAACATAAAATATTTGCTTCCGCGCCCGAATTTTATGATTTTTCATCATAATTTAGGTAAAAGAAAACATTGCAACAAGAAAATTGCTATTTCAAGTGTGGTAGGTATTCTAGAATAAAGAAATGAAACTTACAATATACAACGTATTCATCAAAAATAGGTAAAATCTGACTTTATTTTTGTAAAAAATTATATAAATATTTGCTTCCGCGCCCGAATTTTATAATTTTTCACCATATTTTATCCATAGTATAGGTCCAAAAGCATGTTTATAAATGTTTTAAGAAAAATAACTATTTCAAAAATAGGTAAAATCTGACTTTATTTTTGTAAAAAAATCATATAAATATTTGCTTCCGCGCCCGAATTTTATGATTTTTCATCATATTTTAGCTAAAAGAAAACATTACAACAAGAAAATTGCTATTTCAAGTGTTGTAGATATTCTAGAATCCAGCCAATGAAGCTTACAATAAACAACGTATTCATCAAAAATATGTAAAAACTGACTTTATTTTTGTAAAATACCATATAAATATTTGCTTCCGCGCCCGAATTTTATGATTATTTTTCATATTTTATCCACAGTATAGGTCCAAAAGCATGTTTATGAATGTTTTAACAAAAATACCCATTTCAAAAATAGGTAAAATTTGACTTTATTTTTGTAAAAAATCATATAAATATTTGCTTCCGCGCCCGAATTTTATGATTTTTCATCATATTTTAGCAAAAAGAAAACATTGCAACAAGAAAATTGCTATTTCAAGTGTGTTAGGTATTCTAGAATCCAGCCCATGTTGCTTACAATATACAACTTATTCATCAAAAATAGGTAAAAACTGACTTATTTTTTGTAAAAAATCATATAAATATTTGCTACCGCGCCCGAATTTTATGATTATTTATCATATTTTATCCACAGTATAGGTCCAAAAGCATGTTTATGAATGTTTTAACAAAAATACCCATTTCAAAAATAGGTAAAATTTGACTTTATTTTTGTAAAAAATCATATAAATATTTGCTTCCGCGCCCGAATTTTATGATTTTTTATCATATTTTAGCAAAAAGAAAACATTGCAACAAGAAAATTGCTATTTCAAGTGTGTTAGGTATTCTAGAATCCAGCCCATGTTGCTTACAATATACAACTTATTCATCAAAAATAGATAGAAACTGACTTATTTTTTGTAAAAAATCATATAAATATTTGCTTCCGCGCCCGAATTTTATAATTTTTTATCATATTTTACACACAGTATAGGTCAAAAGCATGTTTATGAATGTTTTAACAAAAATGTCCATTTCAAGAATAGGTAAAATCTGACTTTATTTTTGTAAAAAATCATATAAATATTTGCTTCAGCGCCCGAATTTTATAATTTTTTATCATATTTTATCCACAGTATAGGTCCAAAAGCATGTTTATGAATGTTTTAACAAATATATCCATTTCAAGTATAGGTAAAATTTGACTTTATTTTTGTAAAAAATCATATAAATATTTGCTTCCGCGCCCGAATTTTATGATTTTTTATTATATTTTAGCAAAAAGAAAACATTGCAACAAGAAAATTGCTATTTCAAGTGTGTTAGGTATTCTAGAATCCAGCCCATGTAGCTTACAATATACAACGTATTCATCAAAAATAGGTAAAATCTGACATTTTTTTGTAAAAATTTTTATAAATATTTGCTTCCGCGCCCGCATTTTATAATTTTTCATCATATTTTATCCACAGTATAGGTCCAAAAGCATGTTTATGAATGTATTAACAAAAATATCCATTTCAAGAACATGTGAAATCTGACTTTATTTTTGTAAAAAATCATATAAATATTTGCTTCCGCGCACGAATTCTATGATTTTTTATCATAATTTAGCTAAAAGATAACAATGCAACAAGAAAATTGCTATTCAAAGTGTTTTAGGTATTCCAGAATCCAGCCAATGAGCTCACAATATAAAACGTATTCATCAAAAGTAGGTAAAATCTGACTTTATTTTTGTAAAAAATCATATAAATATTTGCTTCCGCGCCCGAATTTTATAATATTTTATCATATTTTATCCATAGTATAGGTCCAAAAGCATGTTTATGAATGTTTTAACAAAAATATCCCTCTCAAAAATAGGTAAAATCTGACTTTATTTTTGTAAAAAATCATATAAATATTTGCTTCCGCTTCCGAATTTTTATAGTTTTTCATCATATTTTATCCACAGTATAGGTCCAAAAGCATGTTTATGAATGTTTTAATAAAAATATCCATTTCAAGAATAGGTAAAATCTGATGTTATTTTTGAAAAAATCATATAAATATTTGCTTCCGCGCCCGAATTTTACGATTTTTCATCATAATTTAGGTAAAAGAAAACATTGCAACAAGAAAATAGCTATTTTAAGTGTGTGAGGTATTCTAGAATCCAGTCCATGTAGCTTACAATATACAACGTATTTATCAAAAATAGGTAAAATCTGACTTTTTTTTTTGTAAAAATTATATAAATATTTGCTTCCGCGCCCGAATTTA